>CM075816.1:11281724-11444224 GCA_037975025.1 Excoecaria agallocha | reverse complement strand
CTCTTTCAAATTAAATGCAATTCAAAATTTGCCTCCCAAAAATGACTGCCAAAGTTCTTTGCTTTACGGCTTAATCAGATTGCATTGGAAGGAACAAATGATAATACATATAATTCTTTAAGGACCATGAGTGCTTTAAGGCTCAAGGCCCACTCCATCAGACAACAGCCCACATGAAACAAGTCTTATCGGACGCGTGGGACTCGTCAAATCAAGTTTTTCAATTCCTACAAAATTCGATCAGTCTGACATGCCATGTTGTGTCAATAGTATTGACACACTCAATAGAATATGGATAGTCAAATGACTGTAAGGCAATAATATCTACCTACTCGCTACTTTCACTCGCGTATTCTTATTTGGTAAGCCTTATCTCTTATAAATAGATCAATCCTCCAAGAGCTCCAAATATTGCACTCTTGAAAAACTCACTCTAAATTTTTTACTTACTTGAGTTTCGAAATGCTAACATCCGGTCTAACCAGGCTAGCTTTCTTGTAGGTTCTAGATTGCTCACAATTCAATTGGCTTACACATCGTTTCTTATTTCGATATTCCTCGGATTATCAATAATAATAATAATAACAACAACAACATCAATAGTAGTAGTAACCACAAATGAAGTGAATGCGCGCACACGTGTATATATATATATATATATAAACAAGCTAGCTTTCTTGTAGGTTCTAGATTGCTCACAATTCAATTGGCTTACACATCGTTTCTTATTTCGATATTCCTCGGATTATCAATAATAATAATAACAACAACAACAACATCAATAGTAGTAGTAACCACAAATGAAGTGAATGCGCGCACACGTGTATATATATATATATAAACAAGTAATAAATTTTTATCTAACACTTGTAATATTTTCTCTATTTACTATAAGCTATTGATATCAATTACCGACTATTAGCTAGTACGAATTATTAAATCAAATAGGTTCTAAATTTTTGGATAGTTTATAATTTTTTTTTAAATCATTACTTTTTAATGAAATTTTTTTAATTAATTGAGTATCTAAGTATTTTTAAAATTATTAAAAATATCAAATTACTCACCATAGTGATATATGGCACAATATAAGATACTGTGAAAGCAATCAATGTACATATGATAGTGAAGTGTGAAAGCGATCAATGTACATATAACGAGGGATGGTAAAATTTTATTTTATTTTTTTTGTCATTTTAAATGTAATTCATATGATTTTTATGAGTGTAAAAGTATTATTCACATTTTTAACAAGTTTAAAGATCAAATAACCTCCCATTAATTTAGAGATTATTTGTTAAAATGTGATAATTTAAGAAAAATTTATAAATTATCTCCAAATTTTTTACAAGTACAACTACACTATACACAATACACTTGTTGCTGCTATCCATCGTAGCCACAAGTGAAGGCACCTGCGCCGATACGAAACGACAGCGTTTCCTAAAAAAGAACATCACAGTTAAACTGAACGCTGGCTCCCTCGCCCACCTCTAACCGTATTTACTTTAACAAAGCTATTTCTGCTCTTCTTCTGTACCCATCTCTTTGGCCCTCTTCGCCAAACCCTAGACTGAAGAAGCCCCGACTCCTCGATCCAACCATGGCGTTGAAGCATCTCCTCGCTTTAGGCCGCCGGTCTCACAAACCTCCGGTCTCAGCACTCTCCGGCGTCCGATTGTCGTCTACGTCCGCCGCCGCCTCCACACTCACTGCATCCTCGCCGTCTTCTCCCCCGGTCCCACCTCCACCAAACGCCATGATTTACGACCGTCTCGCCGAATCAGTCAAATCTAAGCTCAAACAGCTCGAGAATCCCGACCCGAGGTTCCTCAAGTACGGGTCGCCACACCCGACTCTCACTTCCCACACCCAAATCCTCTCCGCCCCGGAAACTCGCGTCACCACTCTCCCTAACGGCCTCCGCGTCGCAACAGAATCCACCCTGGCCTCGAAGACCGCGACTGTCGGGGTTTGGATCGACGCTGGGTCCCGCTTTGAGACTGATGATACTAACGGAACGGCGCATTTCTTGGAGCACATGATTTTCAAGGGGACAGAGAGGAGGAGTGCGAGTAAGCTTGAGGAGGAGATTGAGAACATGGGTGGCCATTTGAATGCTTACACAAGTAGGGAACAGACTACTTATTATGCCAAAGTTATGGACAAAGATGTAAATCAGGCGTTGGATATTTTGTCTGATATATTGCAGAATTCTAAGTTCGAGGATATCCGGATTAATCGTGAGAGAGATGTAATTTTGAGGGAAATGCAAGAGGTAATTGGGTGTTTTATGTTTATTGTTTTCTTGTTTTGCTTAATTTCTCTCAGTAAATATTTTAATTGGGTCACATTGTTGCATATTTGTTTTCTTCGGTTGCAATTGATAAATATGTATTCTTTAGTTTTAGGTCTAAGGGTTATGGACTTTGAAAGGGATCTAACTGGTTTGTTGCAAATTATTATGTGGCAGCTGGGTGTGTTCGGTAAACATAGCAACTTTTTGTTTATATTGTTTTGTGAATATATAGTGTCTTGGTGTAATGATTGAAGTTGTTTTCCTGTTATTCTTAGCACTATTGGTGTATGTTGATTGATTGAGATATATAATGGTATTTTTTTTCCTTCTTTGGTTGTTTTTTATGGTGCTATAACATCACACTTGGAATTTCTGTGTATGAATTTTTCAGTTGGTTTTTGAAACAAACTGTGGTATTTTTTTTTTTTGGGTTATTTGCTAAATTTAGTGGATTAGGATGATGGGGTTTTTATTTTTTTGGTCATATACAACTTCAGGCTATCGGTTTATAAAGTTTTAACATTTTAATGTGCCTGGTTGACTTGTAGCTTTTCAAATTTACATTTTTTTTTTCTGAATATTAAAGTTATCTCATGGAACTTTTGTAGGTTGAGGGGCAAACTGAGGAGGTTATCTTCGACCATTTGCATGCAAATGCATTCCAGTACACTCCCCTGGGTAGAACAATTCTTGGACCAGCTCAAAATGTCAAGTCGATCACCAGGGACCATCTTAAAAGTTATATTCAAACACACTACACAGCTCCCAGAATGGTAATAGGAAGCTGATGAGGTTTTTTCTATTTATATAGTGATCTCACTAAAATTGCTCAATGCTAAAATGTTATCAATTCTTTTTTGTTTATCCGTTGCTTTTGAAATTCTTACAATCAATGTTTCTTTGGAACTTCATTTCAGGTTATCATTGCTTCTGGAGCTGTTAAGCATGAAGAAGTTGTTGAGCAAGTTAAGAAGTTGTTTACTAAGTTGTCATCTGAGCCAACCACTGCTTCTCAGCTGGTTGCAAAAGAACCAGCATTTTTTACTGGTTCTGAGGTGGGAAGACATGAACTGAATATCTATTACATCTTTTGCATGACTCCATACTTTGCTAAATCACTCTTTTCATTTATTCTGGTGGAATTTCAGGTTAGGATAATTGATGATGATGTTCCTTTGGCACAATTTGCGGTTGCCTTCGAAGGAGCATCCTGGACAGATCCAGATTCTATTGCTCTAATGGTCATGCAGGCAATGTTGGGTTCATGGAGTAAAAGTGCTGGAGGTGGAAAGCACATGGGGTAAGCACCTTGTCTACCACTTGATCAGGTTTATTCAAAGATCACCCATTGTAAGAGAGGGCCTTTAATATAATGAATGAATGAGACTGTGTATGAGATATTATTGGAGAGGTAACCTGCTATAAGCACAATTTAAACCCAAGTGTCATCCACCCATACGAAGACTCGAAAGTAAATCATTATTGCTGATTAATTTTCAACACTTGTTACCTTTTACCCTATGAACTTCGACTAGGGAGATCTGGCATAAGAACTCTCTTCTTTTTAGCATGTGGTTGACTTAAATTGCAACTCTTAAACAGTTCTGAGCTGGTACAAAGGGTTGGCATCAATGAAATAGCTGAAAGCATGATGGCCTTTAATACCAATTATAAAGACACTGGCCTATTTGGTGTTTATGCTGTTGCTAAGGTGAGACTACTGCCTTGTTTTAATATCTTCACTGTTTTTGAAGAATAATCTAACTTGAATGACATGAAATGTATGATCTATTATCTTTAATATGAAGAGCTGTCAATAGTGCAAAGAGGGAAAAAAAGTCAATTTTGGTGTTGAACTAAGTTTTGTTGTGAAATGAAAAAGTTAGTGTTTCGGTGAAAGAAAAATGTTGGTTAGGCTGTCTCCAGTAATCAAATAATGAACTGACATCAATCAGGAATGTGAAATTTCATATGAGCAATTTCACTATTAGTAATATATAATTTTAGCATAGTTCTTTGAATTATGAGACTGGTAGAAGCATTGGTGAGATGATCAATACTATAGACATAGTTGAGATCTATGACCTCTGTTTCTATTTGAAGGCGTGCATTAGCTTGTTTTGGACTACCACAAAACCACCTTCAATACAGATGCTCTTCCTGGATACTGCTGGACTATGCGTACTACCCTTGGAGGGTGTGGAAACTGGAAACTATTCTCGTCTCTCTTCGTGATTAACTCACTAATGGTCAAATTTCAAATTTGAAAAAATGAGAGAATCGAAATGAAATAATCGTTGCTGAACCCAAGTACATGTTGAAAGCTGACTCTAATTTGGTGTATAGTATGATGTCTTGTTGACATCATTGCCATTTGGGGTCTCCTTGGTGGTTTTGTGATTTCTGTTTTTGAAGAAAATTTGTTATATGCTCACTTTCAGGCGGATTGCTTGGATGATTTAGCCTGGGCAATTATGTATGAGACAACAAAGTTAAGTTATCGGGTTTCTGAAGCTGATGTCACACGTGCTCGTAATCAGGTAATTACCATGCTCATTATTGCCTATGGGACTTGATATATACCTGTTCACATTTTTAAGTGGTATTAATTAATGAAAGGATGCTAAGCGTTAGCCAAATAGCTTCTAATTAGTATCGTTCAAGTTGAATGGATTATCAATTAGATGTTAATGAAACAAATATATATTCATGACACTCTGAAATAAAGATAGTTGTTTACTCAAGATAAAAATTTATTATTAATTTATCCCCCAGCATTGACTTACTTTGTCCACCATACTTGTTTCATCTTCCAGTTAATTATTCTAATTATATTTGGATTGAGATCAGTTCTGTTACGAAAATCATTACAATAAGAACTAGACTAGACCCCCCCCCCCCCCCCCCCCCCCCTTTTTAAGTAGTTCTAGTCTATATGTTCCTTTCTTCTACATCTGTTGGATTATATGCTTTACTGATGCCTATATTTGATGCTGACCTATTTGTAATCTCCTTTATGCTTTGACCAAGTACCCTATATTCATCTTTCTGTAGTACCATATGTAATTATTTGGTGATACTAGTGCATGTTGCATGGAGTATGAAATGTCTCCCCCCTCATTGTAATAATCATCCACTTGTGTGGTTGCAGTTGAAATCGTCATTGCTCCTTCACATAGATGGAACCAGTCCTGTAGCTGAGGACATTGGGCGCCAGGTATATCTTCTTTTCTGCATATAAAAATCATGCAGGAGAAAATTTTCGGATTGTGGTTTTAGTGTGATCACTTGATGAAAAGTCTCGTTGAGGTTCTTCATCATGTTGTGATTACATGATTTGCTTAGTATTATATTGTGTGTGTCTGTCTAATTGGGTAGGTCATCAGATGATTAATAGCTTTGACCCTCAGTTGATATGATAACTGATTGGATGCTCTCTTGCCTGTTTCGGTTTCATGCTTTCAATTTCATTTTTGATGGTGGTATTTAGAGTCCAAATGATAATGACATAGTGTTGCGCTCATATGGGTTTGACGTTATCTTATCCAATATATTTCTGTTTCTTTTTATAATTTAAATGTCAGCTTACTTATATAATATTGACATTAAATAAAAGTTTAAAATTGCACCAATGTGACAGAATATTGGAGTTGTAATACTTGATATTTCAGATTATTCTGTGATATGTTGTCTCACTAAAACCTTAACTGGTGCTAGATTTTGTGGTTTGTTGATGCTGTGCATTCAATAACAAAATGGGAGCCTAGTTTTGGGATGTTGTTGCTTTAAGATTTAATAGTCACAAAGAAAGTTAAAAGCTGTGCATGGAAATCATAACTGTTCCTGTTGACTGTAGTGAGGTTAGAATAAGAATTTACTGAGAATTATTTAAGCTGACATTCAATGTCTTTAACTATTGGTTGTAATTTGCTTGTGGTTGCAGCTACTTACTTATGGCCGCAGAATTCCATTCGCGGAATTATTTGCCAGAATTGATGCTGTTGATGCAAGTACTATTAAACGCGTTGCAAACAGATTCATTCACGATAAGGTAGGAACACATGTCAACCAAACCTTTATTGGCTTGCTAGTTCCTCGTTGAAAACAAAATTGAAAGTGGTTAATGCCAATTGCCTTTTTGACAGGATATAGCAATTGCTGGAATGGGTCCAATCCAGGGGTTGCCAGACTATAACTGGTTCAGACGTAGGACCTACTTGAACCGCTACTAGACTTGCTTTTTTCTTCTGTTACTGCATCGCTTTATAGTTGGGCGGTCACAAACATTTCATTGAATTTACAGCAAAACCAAAATCCTTTTGGGGAGGATCCCTCGCAGGCAGGGTTTTCAGATCCTTATTTTTGTTCAGGTTTCCCTGTATTTCTATTATTGATGCAGCAATAAAGAATGATTATGCCATGTTCAGTAATTTTGCTGTTATAAGGGACTGAAAAAGGCATTTCTTTTTGTCCAAATATGTTTTTTTTTTCAACTGGATCTCCTCTTGGCAGCATAAAACTGTTCTTTCAGAGTTTTAGATTCCAAAAATCAATGGCTTTTATTGTTTGTTCAACTGCCAACCTGCCCATGCCCATTATCTGTCTTCGAGAGATTGAACAATTTTGCAGCTTATTTTATAATACGTATTTTACAGACAACGGTTGCTTTTAATATTATTATTTTAATTCAAATAAAATTGAATAAATTTTTTATTCTTACCCTATCTTCTGTTTCCCCATCTCTCTGTCTTTTTGTTCAACTGCCAATTTAGTTTGACCTCAAAAGCTTATCGAGTATATCATTGATGGGGGAAAAATGATGAATGTAACCAATCTGTCTCTATCACCATAAATGAATTGTTATTTAACCATGAAAATAATTATTAATTTGCTAAAAAAAAAAATTCCTTACTGCAAATAGAGATCAAAACTATGAGTTAACGTGTCTTTGAGCTTTATCAATACTCTCAGCATAAAATCTGATTGTCTATGATGTTAGGTTAGCAACCGGTAGACTAAATAACAACCTTTGTAAATGCCATTATTACTAGACAACTTTTGTTTAGATTAAAAATAATTTTGATAACATTATTCTAAATTTCTTTTTTTTTTTGTACAAAATTTTTATTTTATCTGTGTGATTTTTTTAGCATTGATTAATTTAGCAATTTTGCAATATTTTCTTGAAATAAAAATCAAGATAGTATGTATTTTTTATTTCTTTCTGAAACGTCAGTATGTATGTATTTATTTTTCAATTACAGTAACATGTATAAATTTTAATGATATTATCAACAGGATTAATTTTCTTTTACTTTTAAAATGATAATTAAATAATTGTCTAGAGCTTCAACCTCGTTTAATATTATCATGAAAATTTTTCATACGGTTCCTATCCCTGAATTAATTTATTACTCTTTAAGTAACATATGATCACACAAAAAACATAATTCTTAAATGAGCTAATAAATACAGCGTTATGGAAAAAAATTAATTCATGTGTTACAAATGCTGAAGTTTTTTTTTATAATAAACATGAATGGGAATATAAATTATACTTGAATAAGAATATTTCTTTCTTATTATTGACCTCTGATTAATTTTATTTTCTTACATAGACAATCATTAAAGTATCCGTTGAAAAGATTTCAATTAAAAATTCAATATTATCTAGTCTTTTTTTTAAATAATATTATCTAGTTTTAAATTAATCAATTCTATAAATTTAAAAAATAAAATTTCAAATTAAGTAGCAAAATTTGACTAACATATATACACTCAGAAAAGAAAAAAAAAATGGAAGGCCATGGCCGCTATAAGCACCCATAAGTCTCTGCCACCGTTCAGGGTCATGGACCAAAAAAACACTATTTAGTTTGGTTTCAACCTAATTTACGTAAAAAATAAGCCGATGTGGTTGGACAGAAGACGTGACTTTCCCATTTCTCTGGATTTTATGTTTTTTTTTTTAATTCTTAATTTGCCACTTTAGTTGTTAATTTAAAACAACCCAAATGTGATTAGCGTTTCATTGTAAGTATCGAACCCATTTTAAAAGTTATTCCCTTTGGCTGATTTCCTTGCTCAAAATTCTCTTCTTTCTTTCTTTTTTTTTTTTTTTGGGTTTCTCAGAAATCTAGTCTCTTTTCTTCGATCTTATCGCCGCCATTTTTACTTCTAAAACTCCGCCCCCTCTCTTTATAGAAAGTCTCCTCCTTTCTTGTCTTCATTGCTAATTATTATAGTTTCGGATCTTTGTATAATCAAGTGAAGAATCATTAACAATGGCTTCCACCTCTGTTCCCTGTCCTAACACTGCTTTGGTTGTTCGTGCTGGATCCAATGCTTCTAACCCAAATCCCACCGAGATTATATCTTTTCCTTCTCGTGCCTCCAATTTTCATGGATTTCAGGTTACTTCCTGCTTTACTTTCCTTTTTTTCAATTATAATTCTTTCAAAGGGTAATGTGGTGTTTATCCATTATTACTGTGGCATTTGGTTATGTTTGTTTGTTCTATTTTTAATTCTTATGATTGTTTTGAAGTAAAACGATATATTTCCAATTTAGAAGTTCTGTTTTGTGTTTATATATGATATAAATGAACCAACTTTATTATGAAATTGGTTTACATATTTGTCATGAGTGATGGTTGATGGTGGAAAATTGTGACTGCTTTGCTCTTTGGATCAATGCAAATGAAAAAGTGATTTTGTTGGCTGTCTTTAATCATTTGCCTAGATTTGATCCACTTGACTTCAGTTAACTCCATCTGATTTTGATTCAAGTTTTTGTTCTCTTTTAGTTGGGGGATTCAAATTTGTACTGTAAGCGAACATGCTGTTGAAGTTAGCTGATTGTTGGATGATGTGATGATTGTGATTTGCAGTGCGTTACAAAGAAGCAATCTGCTTTTGTGAAGGGGCAAGCTCAGTTGAATAACGTGAGTTTTAGTAAAGGAAGACTTTATGTGCTTAAATAAGACACCAATTATGATCAATATCATGGTTTGATTAACTTAGCTTTTAAAATAAAGGTTATTGCCAAGGCCTCTTCAAATTCCGCACCAGTGTTGGAAACTAGCGTGAAGAATGCACCATTAGAGGAAAAAGGTATCTCTTTGGCTAACAACGTTCCAGATGAATCAACAATTTCATCATTTATGACCCAGGTCGCAGACCTTGTCAAGTAAGTAAACGAGTTATGTTTTTAGTGCACATATATGTACCTAGTTAGTTGTTTGTTTGAATTGATTTAAATTTCATGAGTAGGCTTGTGGATTCAAGAGATATCTCTGAACTCCAGTTGAAGCAGCTAGATATTGAAGTCCTAATAAGGAAAAAGGAGGCTTTGCAACCGCCTCCATCCCCACCTGCACCTCCGGTTATGCAAACTCTAGCTTACCCACATGCCATGGTTCCATCTCCACCATCACCAGCTCCCGCTAGTCCTGCTCCTTCTAGTGCACCAGCGTCACCTTCCCCTGCAAAATCTAGTTCATCATCTCATCCACCACTGAAGTGCCCCATGGCTGGAACCTTTTATCGGTCTCCAGCACCTGGTGAACCTGCATTTGTGAAGGTATGTGCTCATGTTACTGGGCTACCTGTGTAATGGCTGGAGCCCTATACACAGGCTTGCATTAGTTTCCCATGAATACATCGTACTATTGTGTGCTCAAACTCTCATGCCAGAGCTGAATTAACCACGCTTTGCCTTTATGCTGCTTGTCTTTTTTCTCAGGTTGGAGATAAAGTGCAGAAAGGACAGGTCATTTGCATCATTGAAGCCATGAAACTAATGAATGATATTGAAGTATACCTCTCTTTCATTTTTTGGTTTTTACTTAGCTTGTTATTTGAAGTTCAGTGCACTGATATATTGATATATACACTTTCAACTATTTGTTTGTTACATATTTAATATCAATTATTTTCTGGTTTCTTAGGCTGATCAGTCTGGAACCATAGCTGAGATTCTGGTAGAGAATGGGCAACCAGTTAGCGTGGACACGGTATTATATTTCTCTCGCTATCTCTTCTATATTTTAAACTCGCTATCTCTTCTATATTTTAAACATTCACACCTCATATTATGAACAATTTTCTTTTCTTGCTTTGCAGCCTTTATTTGTCATAGTACCATGAGTGGTTTCAAAGGATCATTCTAGTTGGTGGCAGCCATTGTTTCTAGTGGACTACCTTAAAGTCACAATATCCATTCAACTTTTAATTTTTACTCTGTAATTTTAAATGAATAATTGTAAGAATTTGGTTTTAGGGAATACGTTTTACACTTAGTTGGATAACTAGAAATTTTAAGGCTATAGAAATCAGGGAATGTCATTTTTTGTTTTTTCAAAATGCAGTTTGTGATAAATTTACTGCAAAATCACTAAGCTTCAAGCTTATGAGGGTTCAGTGCTAGCCCATGCCAAAATGTGTAAGCGTCATAATTTGTATAAACCTGCCTTGCTAAATTGAATTAATCCATATTTGTTGGTTTGGGTATATATGATATGTGTGTCCAATGGAGCCTGGTTAATCGTCTTTAGAATTTTGTGTTGTTTGTACCATTTATGGACAAGTTCAATACACTTAATAAAATATTTATTTTGGGACGGGTAGAGAAATATTAATTTGTCTAATTTTACAAAGAGATGTTAAAATAGATACGTTGTAAAAAATACGAGTCTATATATGAATATACAGTCATGTGGCCAACTAAGAATCAGGGATCCCGCCGGGCGGAAAAAACATCCTGTTCGTGCCCCACAAGCCACAAAGAAAACCAAAAATAGAAGTTAATTTAATTATGTGACTTATAACCAAATGCTAATAATAAAATAATTTATAATACAAAAATTATTAAAATTTTATTTTATTTCAATTAAAATAAAAATAATTTAAAAATTAATTTTTATGTTATCAAAATGACAATTAAATAAACAACGTATGATTTTTATGTCATTTTAACATCAATTAACTCTATAAATACATTATGATTAGTTGCTTATATTTTTTTTTGTTTTTTGTATAAGTTATTTTTTTATATTTACATAATGACGTGAAATTTTTTTTATTTAGTGATTCAACTTATAAAAGTTATTGATCCTAAAATAACCTGATAATTATATGTGACGTGCTTAATTATCATTCTAATAATATAAAAAATTAATTTTCAAATTATTTTTACTTCAATTGAAAAAAAATAAAATTTTTATGATTTTTATATTATAAATTATTTTATTATGACCATTTGATTATAAACCTAAAAATTTGATAACCACAGATATAAATTAACTCCAAAAATAGATATTAGCAACAATCATAGGAGTAATAATTAGTTGCTAAATGATTGTTGCATGTTATGTTTGACAGAAAGAAATCATCTTTTGCAATAAATGTAATTGCATGTGACATAAATGAATTACATAAAGAGAAATATATACAAAGAACTATATACAGCACATTTGATAATCGAGACGTTGTAGCTTTCACTCGAAGACGTTATGGCAAAATTTATGGCGGAGTACAGAAAAATCGTGAATTTCATTAACAGAAAAGAATGTAATCACAAAAATATTGAACAAAATACAAAATGGAAACAGCTTGAGAAAGTGCCGGCAGGCCTGTACTTAAAGAGCCTGCATATCCCAGGCTCACTTTCTTCTATTTCCATAACTCTTTTCTTTCTTTCTCGTCGTTCTATCCTATAGCTTTCCTTTCTCCCAAGTAAATATACATGTTAGCCTACCTATGCTTATATTTACAATAAGCTAGCTAATACCGCTGCCTAACTGCTCTTCCGGTCCCTCTCCTGCCGCTACCACTGACCCTCCGAACCCCTCCGGTCCAGTCCTCATCATCATCTTCATCATCATCTCCATTCATACGCCCTTGTTTTGTTTTTCTGGGGGTAGATCGCTTTCTCTTTATGTTTGCAGTGAAAGTCGTGTAATCAACGGCATCTTCTTTTAAAGCACCCTTAAATTCCTGTACAAGTGAGGAAGAGAACATATATACGCATGCGCAGGCAACTCCCGAAGTTTAACCAATTACCATATGATACCTCATGACAATATGATAGCAAAATTTATAATATACCTGATATCTCTGTACCAAATCTGCATAAGTGGATGGCAAACCAGTGGACGTTCCGCTGATGTCAAAGGGAAGATTCTGCCTTGAGAGGACGTCCCCAGGTTTGGAAGGTTCATTTGGAGAAAAAGCCTGGACATAGATAGTATCTAGTTAGTTGCTATACACTTAATTTAGCCTCAAGTAAAAAAAAAGGCATAAAAAATAGTACAGCTTATACCTGGCAGCGGGCATCATTCAGGCTATATACAATTTTTAGATGCCGCTTGAGCTTCAAAAGAAGCTGCACTGCAGTTGCATTAAGACAGTCAACCTGCACAAACACCAACAGTGCTCTTAGAAGCAAGAACATGTTGAAATTCTTCCTATGCATATAATTATCCACAAGAGGGACATTTAAGACTGCTAAAACCACCAGTATTTTGCAAGAACTCCGGGAAAGGGAAAAAAAGGCAGTATCACAACAGGATTCTCCCCCACTTCTCCCTCCCACATGGAAAATTTTGTACACAGGTTTAAAGGAAAAAGCCTTGAGTTTGTCCAACCGCCACATTCTGCATTTGGGTATAGATAGAGGCAAAACTTAAAAAATGTACCTGGATCTTATCCAAATCATCTTTTGAGATGCTGACAGGATCGCCAGAATCCATCTTCTCTATCTTTGGATCTCTCAAAACATTAGAATTCAAGTCCAAATGGGGCTCCTCCGTAGTTGTTCCATTCAAATCAAATGACATCAAAGGAGTCGAATCAGGTTCAGCAACTGGCTCTTGCTGAACTACCCCATTTAAATCCATGGTAGCCATATAGTGTTCTTGCCCTTGCTCAAAGACCCCATTTTCATGGGATACCTTTCTGGAATTCTTTTGTGACAAGTGTAATATTAAGCCCTTCATATTTGCTTCAAGTGCTCCAGCCCTAACTTGTATTATCCGATTTATAGAATAAATCAAATAAAGGGGTTCATCAGGTAAAGTAAACGGCAGCATGGCAAGCACTTCAGTGCAGTACCTATAGAAAGAATCAAGAAACTTCAGTAAATACCAAAGCCAAATTAGACTAGTGAAATCTGGTACCAACACCAAAGAGAGAACTCACATCAAAAATGGAACAACTGAATCTGTCGGGCCTGGGCTGTCAAATTTACGCACAATTGAAGACATAAATTTGTTCCTTGACACACGATTTCCCCGAATAAGCCTGTAGATCCGGGAAACTCCAAGTCTCGTTTGAGTGAGAGATCCACCTTCAGGTTTTCCCTTTAAATTTCCTGCAGCTCTAGATTGGTTTTTCTGGTTTAGGTTTTCCACAGAGACCCCGCAAACGGATTGCATAAATATAAATGATAGCTGGAGGCCATCACCCAACCGACTTTCAAAAAAAGCAGGATACCTGAAATGAAGTTATTCATAAATAGGTATACAAACATCAAGGAGGAGAAAAAGGAAATGGGTTCCCATGGAGTATACTTCTCATTCATATTCATCAGTAAATGATGCGCCAACTTTGAGTTCAACTCTAAAGGATCTGTTTCAAGTGCTATAAGGTATGGAACACAAGTTATAGGATGCACCAGACCTTGACGTAGCACTACCTCCACAATCTGCAATAAAAATGTAGCAAGAAAATCTCAAGACACATAACTCCAACATTAAGTCTCATGGAAAGCAAAATTAAATCATGTTGCCAAGCCAGCTGCATATGAATAGTCAGATCAAGAAATAGATAGTCCATCTATTTCTAATAAAAGGGCCTTAATTACAAATTTTAACACCTGTGGCTTTCATTTTCCAAATATCTTCGGCCTATATGTATACTTTCTTTCCTTCTTGCGTAAATTGTTGCCAGACTAATTACATAACAGAGATGGGAACAAGAATGAAGAACATGGATTCTCACCTTAAGAGCAGTCTGGCGAACTTGTTCATTGAAATCCAAGCACCTCCCCAAAATGTTATCCCAATACAACTGAACTATACCTCCACAGATGTTAGTATCACCTGCTCCTGCTGCAACAGGTACACTCTGGCCCCCTTCTACAGGATAATGATTTGCATTATCACTGGCCTTATCTGTTCCCATTTGGCTTTCGGCATCAAGAAGATACTCGTACACATTTTGCAATGATTGCATCTGAATAGAAGAATGATAAGTCAACAGTAAAAAATGGAAACACAGAATAAGAGGGGTCACTATTACCTTAAGACGAACATCAGAACCTGAGGACAAAGTTGCCTCTAATATTTTCCCGATACCCTTTTCCAGCATATATTCTGGCCTAGCAATTAAAAGAAAACCTAATGCCTACAAGAATTACAAAAAAGATAAGTATGCCCTAAAGTACAAGCTTGAAAAAGAAGAAACAGCAACAAAAACAAAAACAGAGACAGACAGCACACCTGCAAAGATCTCACTTTAATACCGAAATCCTCCATTTGGAGGTACTTCTTAAATAATGTGAGGTGGCTAACAGCATCAATGTTTTTGTTACTGGAGGTAATCACCAAAGAATTACCATAGCGAATAAGCAACCCGAGACAAAATAGAGAGCGACACACTAGCTGCAAGTTGCACGGAAGAGAAAACATTAGGTGCATATGCTTTGGCATATTCATCATTTTATTTAATTTATAAAGGGAGAAGCAACGGTTCTGAGGTCAATTGAGAACTCTCACAAATGATCACTTCAATTAAACAACAGATTACCAAAACAATTTAACTGAACTTGAGGCTGACATGCAGATTTGAGAAACTAAAGCTTGTAGCAACATATAAATTTTGCTGTATCTAAACAAGTCAAAAGCAATACACCAAATATATGTCACATTTTTGTTTAACTAAACTTCAGGAGCATGCTTCTAGCTGCTCTTTTATGTCAATGTGCATGTATAACTTAAGTCTATAATGAACCCAAGACTTCTAGATACCAAATCATTTGCTTCATTATAGCCGTACATAAAAGGGATAATGCCCTTTTTCATGGTTAAAAGAACCCACTAAAAATTTTATAAAATTGGAAATCATACACGAGCTAACCAAGCCAAGACAAGCCCAACAAACCTATTAGAAGCACTCATGAGGCTAAATGTGCTGAGAATAATCTTCTGAACTCAAATTCTGAATCAAGAAACTCTAAAACCGCTCATTACAGAAAACAGAATAAATTACACCTAAACAACTCAAGTTCCAGAATGACTTGATTCAATAGCAGCTGTACTCACGTTGAAAAGAGTAAAAGATTAAAGGTGAAACTGCAGCAGGAGAAAGGGCCTTCCACATAGTTACATTTAAATTTTTATCAAACCAACATGTTCCAAATAACCTCTATACATACATTTGTAACATCACAAGGAAATTAAACAAGTAACATCTGGATATTAAATGTTAATCAGCAATCAACAAGACTTTCCAAGTCCATTGGATCTAGGATCACATCCAATCAAATACAAAATTGAAGTTTTGAAACTAATCTCAGTATCTTTCAAGTGCAGATAGTCTATTCTAATAAAAGCAACACAGTTATTTTTATTATAATTTTTTTTATGAAAGCATATCACATTCCTGTCATATGGAAAGTTGGCTATAACATAATTTGGTTGAAAAAAGAAAAGAACGCAAATTATTTAGGTTAAAAGTTGAAACACGAATAAAACCAATTAAATAGATATCCATAGATCCTCCTGATAATATAACAAAATGCCAAGATATCTTGAGAGTTCACACCCTGCTAGAGGGGCTCCTAGCAGCAAACTTGTATGAAGGGCCCCATGGAGACGCAGGAGATGCAGGAGCCGCCAGCCGGACCGACCAATAAATGATAGGGTCAACTTTATGTGCCATTTCATAGACTTGGCTGTGTAGTTGATTAAAGCTGTAATATTCTGCCTTTTCCAGCTGTTATACAGCTGTTAGAAGACATGGAATACAGCTGTTATACAGCTGTATATTATAGTGTGTGACAACTAGATTTTAGGTGTAATTTTATCTTTCTCTTTGTATAAATAGGGGTGTAATCTTAGTGTTAATCAAGAGAATACAATCAATTCAATTCCCATTGTGTTTTCTCAATTTGGTATCAGAGCAAAAGAAAATTTCTTCCGCTGCCTTTCTTTTGTTCAAACCCTAGCTGTTGCCCTTTCTTTTGTTCAAACCCTAGCCGACATCAATGTCTCCTAAAACTGACAATGAGATTTCGGATAGCAAAAATCCAGATGGAAAAAACCTTCCTGCTATGACTATTCATGAGACATCTTCTCCAATCCATATTAAATTGGATGGTACTAATTATCGTGTTTGGTCCAAGATTCTAGAGATGCATATTGCTGGCAGAAAAAAGAAGGGTTATATTACTGGAAGAAAGGCTGCTCCTGCAGAGGATGAACCAGGCTATGACGAATGGGAAGCTGAAGATGCTCTTGTCAAGTCTTGGCTAATTAATTCCATGACTGATAATCTGATGTCACACTTTGTGCAGTGTGGGACATCTAAAGCAGTTTGGGATGCAGTTAAGAGGAGCTATCTTGATGTTTCAGATTCTTCTCAAGTCTATGAACTGATGAAAAAATCCTTTCAATTGCGTCAAGCTGGCCGATCTCTAGCAGAATATTACAATGAGTTGAATTCAATTTTCATGGAACTTGATTATCGAAGGCCCAATGACATGACATGTGCCGCTGATATTGAGAAACAGAGGCAGCGTATTTCTGAAGATCGAATCTATATGTTTCTTGCAGGTCTTGACTATAATTTGGATCAAGTTTGTAGTCGTGTTTTGGCTACTTCACCTTTACCCAGCCTGGAGGAAGCTTATTCTTTAGTTCGTCGCGAAGTGCAGAGACAAGTCACCATGGGATCAGAAACTCATTCTGAGGCATCAGCTCTGGCTGTCCAAAAGAGCACCCCTCATACTGCCTCTATGGATTCTGCCACCTCTAATTCTCGCTTCTGCACCCATTGCAACAGCAACCGACATACAGTAGACGTTTGTTGGAAGAAGCATGGTTATCCGGAGTGGTATAAACTTAAGCAAGCTGAGAAGAAAAACAAAAAATCTGCTCATATAGCTATTGCTAATACTTCTCTACCGTCTGCTTCTCATGTCTCTCAAGTGTCACCTCAAGCAAGTAAGTCTAGTTTGACATGTGCTTATATTGCTTCTAACACTTGGGTTATTGATTCAGGGGCTACTGACCATATGACTAGTAATTCTTCCATACTTACCTCTCTCATGTCGTCTACTGTTAAGTCTGTACAGGTTGCTAATGGGAATTCTATGCCCATTACCGGGGTTGGAAATGTCTCAGTCTCTCCTACACTCTCTATGTCATCTGTTTTACTTGCACCCGCCCTCTCTAATAATCTTCTTTCCATTAGTAAGATTACCAAAAGTCTCAATTGTTCTGTAACGTTTAATTCTTCTCACTGTGTATTTCAGGACAATCATACGAAGATGACGATTGGCATTGGTAAGGAAAGAGGCGGCCTTTATTACTTGGAGGGGGTTAAGGAGCTTAAATCTGAACATAGTCATGGACTTCAAGTAGAGAGAGAGACATTTGATAGAGAAAAGATTCTTTTATGGCATTGTCGGTTAGGACATCCATCTTTTACTTATTTAGAACATTTATTCCCTAAGTTATTTCGCAATGTTACTCCCTCTAGTTTAAAGTGTGAACAATGCATTTATGCAAAAAACCATCGTGTTTCTTTCAAAAACAGTTTCAATAAAAGTTCTATTCCTTTTTCATGTGTTTATACTGATGTGTGGGGTCCTTTTTCTACTCCATCTGCTTCGGGTCACAAATACTTTGTGTCTTTTATTGATGACTGTACTAGAGTGAGTTGGGTTTATTTGATGAAATCTAAAAATGATGTTATACATCTGATTCCTCAATTTTATAAAATGATTGTCACACAGTTTCATACTCAGGTTCAAGTCTTTCATTCTGACAATGGCCGTGAGTTTGTTAATCAGTCTCTCACTAATTTCTTCCTAGAACATGGCATCCTCCACCAAACCACCTGTGCTTATACACCTCAACAAAACGGTATAGCAGAACGTAAGAATCGTCACATCCTTGAGGTTGCTAGGGCTTTAAGCTTTACTATGCATGTTCCTAAACGTTTTTGGGCTGAGGCTGTCATGACTGCTGTCTTTCTTATTAATCGGATGCCTGCTCATATCATTGATTTTCAAACTCCTTTGAGAATGTTATCAAAATTTCACTCTATCCCTTCTGCTCTAAATCTTTGCCCCAAGGTTTTTGGTTGTGTATGTTATGTTCATGTGCACTCTATCTATAGGGATAAACTTGATCCGCGTGCTCTTAAGTGTGTTTTCCTTGGTTACTCTAATTCTCAAAAGGGCTACAAATGTTTTCATCCTCCTACAGGTAAATATTATGTTTCCATGGATGTTCAGTTTTGTGAACAGGTATCTTATTTTTCTGGAGATGTATCTATGGTTCCTCTTCAGGGGGAGATTAGTAGTAGGGAAGAGGAACGATTATGGTTAGCAGAGAAGAAGTTATGGATGTCAGGAAAGGGGGAGAGTTCAGGTAAGGGGGAGCATTCATTTGATGTGGGGAATAAGGAATCTTTAGATGATACTTGTCCTTTAGATGATATTTGTACTATTGAAGTTGGGTCTGAACTTGAGGAGATAAAGAACAAAAGACCAGCTCAATTATTCCAAAACAAGTATACAAGAAGAAAAGAGACTCCTAATTCTAATGCCCCTCTTGATGACGTTACCATGCCATCGGATGACTCTTCTACTATAAATCCTGAGGTATGTGTTCCCTCTCCTAAAATTTCAACTTCAGATATTGATTCTAGTCTTGTCACATTAGAGAATGCTGTTGTGAATCCACAAGTTACGGATCACGATCATGGTAGAAGATATCCCCTTCGTGAACGTAAAGAACCTGATAGGTTGGGCTTTTCCAAATCATCTTCTAATGTTGCTTATCCCATTTCTGATTTTATCTCTTATCATCGCTTGTCAGAAACTCATCTTGCTTTTGCTCTTCAGTTGTCTTCTGTGTCTATTCCTAGTCATTTTCAGGAAGCCCTTGGAGATACTAAGTGGAAGGCTGCCATGGAAGAAGAAATGAATGCTCTCCAAAAGAATTCCACTTGGGAGATGGTTGAGTTACCACCGGAAAAAAAGACGGTAGGTTGCAAGTGGGTGTTTACAGTGAAGTACAAGTCAGATGGGACAGTTGAAAGGTACAAGGCTAGATTGGTGGCCAAAGGTTACACTCAAACCTATGGGATTGACTATCAAGAGACTTTTGCTCCTGTGGCTAAGATGAACACCGTTCGAGTTATCTTATCTCTTGCGGTCAATCAAGACTGGACATTACGGCAGTTTGATGTAAAAAATGCTTTTCTCCACGGTGATTTGATAGAGGAGGTGTATATGGATCCTCCTCCAGGATTCCCATTAGAAGGAAAAGTATGCAAGTTGAAAAAGGCGTTGTATGGACTGAAGCAGTCACCAAGGGCATGGTTTGGCAAGTTGAGTTACTCTATGAAGGAGTATGGTTTTAAGCAAGCTTTAGCAGATCACACTCTGTTTTATAAGAGAGATCATGATGATATTACCTTGCTTATTGTTTATGTCGATGATATGATTGTTACAGGTAGTAATGCTAGTGAGATAGAGAAGCTTCGAAACCATTTGGCAAAGGAATTCGAGATGAAAGACTTAGGGACTCTAAAATATTTCTTGGGTGTTGAAGTGTCTCGGTCCAAACAAGGCCTTTTCCTCTCCCAACGGAAGTATATTTTAGATCTCTTAGCTGAAACTGGGAATTCTGCCTGTGAACCTGTAGATACTCCCATTGAAGTGAATCATGGTCTATCTATCTATCCTGATCAAGTTCCAACTAACAAGGAGAGATATCAAAGACTAGTGGGAAAGTTGATCTATTTAACCCATACTAGACCCGATTTGTCGTATGCAGTTAGTGTTGTCAGTCAGTTTATGCACAATCCAAGTGATCGACACATGAATGCAGTAAATCGTATTCTGGCTTATTTGAAGTCCTCTCCGGGCAAAGGTATTATGTTCTCCAAACATGGGCACTTAGATATTGTGGGTTACACAGATTCTGACTTTGCTGGCTCTAGATTAGATAGAAAGTCAACTTCAGGATATGTGTCATTCGTTGGAGGTAATTTGGTGACTTGGAGGAGTAAGAAGCAGAATGTGGTGTCATTGTCTAGCGCCGAAGCTGAATATCGGGCTCTCCATCATGCAACCACAGAACTTACTTGGTTAAAAATTCTCTTAAAAGAACTTGGATTTGGTCCAAAGAAACCTATGGTACTTTATTGTGATAACACTGCAGCTATTGAGATAGCTAATAATCCGGTACAACATGATCGAACTAAACATGTTGAACTTGACAGGAATTATATCAAGGATAACCTGGATTCTGGTATAATAGAGGTTCCTTACATCAAGAGTGCAAATCAACTAGCTGACATGATGACCCACGCTGTTGCTAGTGGTCAGTTTTATGCATCATTATCCAAGTTGGGCATGCGTGATATCTATGCACCAACTTGAGGGGGAGACTTGGCTGTGTAGTTGATTAAAGCTGTAATATTCTGCCTTTTCCAGCTGTTATACAGCTGTTAGAAGACATGGAATACAGCTGTTATACAGCTGTATATTATAGTGTGTGACAACTAGATTTTAGGTGTAATTTTATCTTTCTCTTTGTATAAATAGGGGTGTAATCTTAGTGTTAATCAAGAGAATACAATCAATTCAATTCCCATTGTGTTTTCTCAATTCATAGCATCCACATGCATAGCACATTAATATGGTTACATAGTTTATTAACACTTCAAAACACTAAAGAGCAACTTTCCAGAATACACTCGTAGATGCTGACCTCGTTTGAAGATAAAGGACATAAAAAAATAGCCATAAAGATTAATGAAGCAACAAACCTGCTTATTATCAGTTGCTTGAGCATCCAGACGTTTGAAGAATACTTGAATAAGATACTCAACAACTCCAGTGCTCTTTCCTGCTACTTTGCTCAAAGAGCAAAGACACCTGTGATGAAAAACAGGATCAGCAACATAATCTGAAATTCAAGACTAAAACTGTCATCTAAACACTGAAATAAGTCACAAAAATATCATAAATAAAATTCTCAAATCCTTGCAACTGAATAGAAACAGTCCATTATCATTTTTTCGTATATACATGGCCTTTTTACCTGAAATGGTCAATCTATCAAATTAAAGGTTTTTTGCTGAATGCTGAACAAGCAAACAACTCAAAGAAAATCAAAAGAATGCCACTCGCTTAAACAGGAACTTCATAAACTTGGTGATGCAAGATGTGACCTAAAGAGAACTCTGGAAATTTTCTCCAACACAAAATAAACAATTGTCTTCTTCCATCCAATCTAACCACATAAAAAAAACCCAGAGCACAAAAGGCCAAAAAGATTGTTTGCATAGAACTAATCTAAAATAAGATATAAAATTATTATAAGATCGACATTACAATAACTGACAAGAAAGATCAAGTAGATAAAAAATTACTTGATGCAAGCGTGGACAACTGTTAGAAACGAATGCCGAACAATCATTTGTTTCAAATCTTGCTCAAGCTCTTCAAAAACACTTTGAGGCAACTTTCGGATCAAGGGAAGAACAGAGTCAATTATAAAGATGATACTCTCCAGTAACTTTGCAACCGCTTGATTGTCAACCTGGTTAAAACACAACCCAATTAGATTACACAAAGTACTCCCAACACTTGGACAACTAAGCAATTACAATGGCTTAATTCAAATTTCTTGCGCTTCTTTTAATCTCCCTAACATGTATTTGATTCATTCAAAAGCATAGGGTCATTAGGTTGACCAAATGACCCAGTTACAAGTAAACATAGCTTCTAGGTGCATTCTGGTATGAGCACAAAGATACTTCTAAAACACCTAAAAGAGGCTCAAAATTTAACTATCAAGCAATCAATGTCCCCGTAAAACCTTGGTCCTTGTATTGGAAATCCAAATAGATTAAACTTTGACACTTCCACAGGATACAACTGCTCCAGAAAGTCAGAACTGTATTATACTCTCAACCTAAAAACTTTACCGTTGCACCAGATAACTACCCCCAAGTAATTTTCCAGATATTAAATCCAAAAATTCATTTTCGAAGCAACTACTTTTTGACCAAAAACCAGTATTCAACAATTCCAAAATCGCTACCTAAACAACACTAAAACATCAAATGTTTCCATTTGAGAAATGTAGATCATAACCTATGCACAATAAAAAATCACATTTTATATGCATTTCAAAGCTTATAAAGAAAAAGCTAATTTCTAAGGATAAATAAGAACGAGTTCTTCTTTGTTTGATTTGGGAGCTTAACAATTATTAGAAATATCACAATATAATAGAACGTAAAATGTGAACAAATATAGATGAATTCAGAAGTGCGGTCTATAAAAGACAAGAGACTGTGGCAGAATGATACAAAAGCAGCCTGCTGGCTTCCATATAACCAAACCTAGTACTGCTGCAAGGCAAGGAATAATTACAACTGGCATTATCAAACCATTTGACTAACACTCCCTACATTGCAAAATGATAGTCCCACGTCTTTTTTGACATAGATTAAGACGATTTAGTTAGAGTGGTTTAATTAATGCATTTTTCCTAATATGTCCATACATTAATATGGAACATATTAGTAAGCTAAGAAACAATTTGTGACTATAATTTGGGAAAAACAGAAAAGGAAAGTGGGATTATCTTTTTGGGACAAAGGGAGTACTAGATAAGCACCATATCATAGTAAAGATTAATTCTAATAACCTGAGTTTTGAGATATGGTTGTAGAGTGACTACAAACTGGGAAGGGTCAGAAGTTGGTGCACAAAGTGTAGCATCCACAACACAAAATGCATGCAATGCCAACACATAAGGTAGTGTGCGCAACTCCACTTCTGTGCTGCTCATTTCCTCCACCTGAGAACAAATTTTCCCAATAAGTTACTCATAACCAGGCAAGCATCTGCATAAGCACGCAATGGCACTACCTGCAATATCCTTTCTAGTAAGCACTTGCACATTAACTCGCAGCGCTTACGAACTGAAGCAAGTAATACAGGATTGATCCCGATGGCTTTAGCTGATTGTGGGAAAAAATCAAGGGCTAGATTACGCTTGATGACAGTGACCAAAAGATGATGACTTGACATCCTCCTCAACATCTCAACAATTTGCTCAGTCTTCTTAGCTATCTCCAGGGGCACAGAACTACCATCTCCAAAATACTGCATCTGCACACTAGATGGTTCCTCAAACCAGAATTCATAAAAGGTCTTGCAGACTATATCCTGTATATAAGAGAAGAATAAATAAAAGGAGAACAGGGCACAACAATTTTTCATGGAAGTAATTATACAAAAAGCAAAAACGATAGGATTGTTAAAGGAGCTGCTCAAAGCTAGAATGCAAAAGAGAACAGCCCCAATAAATAATACTTTCACTAACCCAAAATGCTAGGCAAGAGAGTATCTTGATTAATAAACATAACTTCAAAAATACTATCATATAAAACAATAAAAATAATGAACACCAAGAACAACAGGCAAATTATTAAAGATAACAAAAGAGCTGCTAGTAATTTATGAAGTCATTTGATTGTTTCTAGTTACCTGAATACTCGACTCATCATCAGTAATGCGAGAAATGATTTCAATGCAAGCAGTTGTAAATTCGGCAAAGTTGGCATTTGAGGTGCACATATCTCTGATAATTTTAATAGCCCGTTTTCGAACACTCACTCCTGTATCTTTTATCCTCTCAGCAACTTTCTCAAAATACTACACCACCAGAATTTTGAACGAGGGCAGAAAATTAATAACTTTGTAAGTCCCACAAATATACTACAATTAGTGAATGCCAACTTAACAAACCTTCAGCCCAACATCAGGATGTGTAGCAATATGCCTTCCAACAAGTTCAAGTGCCGCTTCTCTTACAGATATCGCAGAATCACAAAATCTTCCTTCAACAGCCAATTGCACACGTTTGTCGCATAATACCTCTGGATCGGCTTCCACAATAATACTCACCTGAAACCATCAAACAAAAAGGGCACTGATTATGCATCAGCCATAAAAGAACATTCCACAATCAAAAGTCCAGAATCAATAATATGAGCATTCCACTTACTGCTCGCAACGCCTTGGCCCTAATCACAGGGGAGTTCTCCCTTAAACTCGCCTAAAAATTTAAGAGGAAAATGCATTAATCATGAATGTACATTATATATACAAATATAGAGGAAGTAAAATAAAATGCTGACCAGAAGCATATGAAGAATCTTATCAAACCCTCTAGAGAAAGAACTATTTTGTCCTAAAGCTAAAGTAATCTTCTTTGCAGAGTCCCTCATCAACTTCGAAAAGGTAGTCCCAGAATCACGCACTATGATATTTGATTGGAGTCTAGTCAGGTAGTAAACCAGCTTCTGTTGATATTTTGGGTCATCCTTGCACCATAAGCACAGATAAAACCTGCATAAACCAGTTCTCAGTATAATAGCATCTTAGTCTAAACTTATTTGTGCACTAACCCTGAACAAACAAGTTCTCGATACAAATTGTGAGAAAAAAGCTTCAAGTACAAACCATCTAACAAAAAGATGCACATCATCAGAAGATACAGAATCTTGGAGGTAATTCAAGAGCAATTGCTGAACAATTTCAACTTTTGTAATTGGATCAGAAGCCTTAGAATTTCTTTTATTGTTCCCCTCATTCTTGCACTGAGATTTACAGTATGATTGCAGCACAAGAAGTTGCTTCTTGCAGACACAAATCTGACACTGCCAACTACGATTTGGAGCTTCATGATCTCTAACACCCATGCAATCAGCATGAAACAATCTGTGACAACTTTGACACATGAACAGAGTTTTCCCAACTCTTCCATCTAAGCAAACACAACATGCATCTTTTGGGTAACTCTCATTACTATCATCACCGCTAATTGTCCAAAACTTATTCCTATTGCAAATGACAGCATCTTGTTTCAACCTTGCTGCAATTGTACCAAGAAGATCAATGGCCAGGGAACGTGCATGAACATCCTTCGATTTCAGTCCAGCATTTTGAAGTAGCAAGACACAAAGAACCTGCAGCCAACAGTTTCTCAGATTTTATCCCAACAAGATTTAAGGGAAATCTAGAGAAACGTTTATCAAATTTCAAGTCAGCCTATAATTATTTATGTATCTCACCTCCAAGATGGGAGCTGATGCGGGGAATTCAGGTAAATTCAGAGTTGTTAATAGATCTGTAACAAGATTTTCTGTCATCACTTTCAGTTCAGAAGCATCCTGATTCTTTATCGATGTGAAACGCTGAAGAACTCGTGTCCAGAAAAGACAGCATGTCTCTGTGACTGCTCCATGGCATTTTGTCAAATAACTATCATCCAAAGATAATTCAAAGATGGAAGTACCACTTGACGCTTCCCTAAGAGCATCAGGAAGATTTGCACTTCCATTAACCAATTGGATCAATAAAGCAGATATCATCTGAATTTGCCTCTGCTCTTCATCAGGTAGGTGGTAGGCTCTTAAAGCTCTCTTTGAAACTGGTAATTTCCACAGAAGTTGAACTATTTCATCTACAATGTATGTACGATGCTGAGTGTATGAATAGAATATCTGTATCACAATTAACAGTAACACTCAGGCAACAGAACAGTCAGATAAATATTTATTATCGGCATGCATTCATGCATGTATGTCCAGATACACATGCACAAGTGTTAAAGAAGTGCTATGTACAGATCTCTACCCCGCTAATTAAACCAATAGCCTTCAATTGCAACAGTTGGATATTGTCCACCAAAATTGTTGAGAAGCTTGTCTTCACCAGTTGTAATATGCAACTATCAGATAATTTTTCTATTAATAACAAATCCTTCAGCAAGCCAAGAACAGTGCACAGTTTCTGCAGTATTGTACTCACAGCACCAGCGACCCTATTAAAGAAAAAGGTCAAAAATAAGAAAATACCTCCCTTTAAAATGCAAAAAAAAGTTCACAACAATATTCAATGACTGGAAACAGCATATTTGATAAGCACACTTGTTTGATGCAGATTTCTTCGGTTTTGTACTCTTTTGATTGCGCCTCCTCTTACTTGCTGAACCATACTCAGACTCAAGGTCTTCATCTTCATTACCTGATGATAGGTTTCATTAGTTAAAGGAAGCATGACACAAGCAAGAAACCCAACATTCTAACAGATAATACAGCGGCAATCTCACAGGACAATAGTTTTTAAACACCATTGCCATTTAAACATTCTTTCCCTAGCACAAGTATACATCATTGTGGTTAAAATATGAGTTAACTACTGAAATTCTTATGAGTTAGAAACGTGCAAGTCATATCATTTACAAAAGTAGCATCAAATGATATAGAGTTCAAAATCACATCCCAAAGTTAATTTACAGCAATTTCACCTATTTGGATACTTGTAATTTTACATTATTGCCTTTTTGGGGCATAACACATCATATGTTGTTTAATTTGACATCAGTTTTAGGTCTCAAGTTTTAAATATACAATTGATTACTTAACAAGAATTGATTAATAAGTGTTAGTTATGAGCTTGAATACAAGAAATGCACATGCATATATATGTTGACCATCACCATTTTGCTATAGTTATCATATATGAACTAATCTCTCGTATAACATTGACGAATGATTTATAATGTCCTCAATGCTGCAGACTTGTATTAAATCATTTATGGTTTTCAAAACTGAAACTGGACTATGGAATATAAAATTTAAAATAATATAAACTAAGCAAAGAGGTTCATGATCCAACTATCTCACATGAATGACCCAACAATGAAAATGTTATTTTCAAAACTGAACAATATATTATGATTCAGACTGCATATTTTTGAAAACTATTTCCAACATTTTGCAAAATCTACAATTTTGCAGTTGAATTTTAAAGTATATAGAACCTTCAGCAAATTCTAGGTTTAAAAGAAAGATCAATAACCTTGGTGTACAAGTTATCACTCAGAGGCAAATGAAAAGCAATTGCTAGAAAAGAAATAAAAAGAAAAGGAGTTTCAGTTTAACAAAGCATTATTCTGACCTTCAGGCACACCATTTTCATTTGGCCTATGCAAAGCACGATATGATGGATCATACGCTGACATAACATCCATTATCTGATGCTTAGTGAACTCCAGAATTCTTTCAATGTTCTGATATTGAAATGCCATGATCATTCATCAGAGATTAGTAAATAACATTATAACAGTGTTAAGTTCTGAAAGAACTAATATAGAATGAACCTCTTCTTTATACAGTTGCTTTGGCATGTTATTATTAGCCATCACAGCTAAAGACGCATGAATGGATTCCAGGGCACAAAACGCCAATGAAATGGCCTCTGATTCTGGCTGCAGGTGTACAAAGAAAAAATCTCATAAATATATTGTATAGCCAGGAAACAAAGATCAGTATGACTAAATAAAATTGCATTGTTATTTATCTATTTGTTTATTTTGTTGAGGCAGGGGAATTATTGCTGTGGATGTTCAATTTCACAAAACCCTTGAAACAAGAAATCTTCCCACGATTATAATTTTCAATCTGAAGGGCATTCCTTATGGTACATACAAATCATAGAAAGTATTCACATAAGACAAGATTTTCAAGAATTTACATCCACAGAAGCCAAAATTTTATATGGGAAAGCGTAAACTTGCAGCAGCTTTCATGCAATTAACTCATAATATATATGGCTTTCAGTTGAATACTTCCTTAAGAATTCATATTATTGCATAAAAATCAGCATAAAACATTCCCACGGATTGAAAATTGGGGAGATTATTGCATAAAAATCAACATAAACCATAAAACACACGACAAGTAAACAAAGCAGAATTCAGAAGATACAAAGACCGCAGATGTAATAAAATGATGCCCAACAAGAAACAAAAAATATGATATTAGAAGCAGAGTTCATAGAACTAAAATGCCAGACTTGAAAATGTAAACAAAAGAGAATTAGATTATTTATGAAACATTACAAAAAAAATCCTTATCAGTTGAAAAGACATCAAGTATGGACGCCTAGGCACACAATGCTCAAATAATCACAGAGAAAAAAAAGAATTAAAAATTAAAAAAAATATATGAAACTTACATGCTCATATTCATCAATGGACAAACCTTCTGCTCGGTGTATCTGATGATCCAGAACCCGCAAGAGTCTCACAAGAAAATCTACAGAAACCAAATGCAGAAGCTTTTTCGCACGTATCGACATAATTTCATTCACAAGCATCCTAAGATCAGCAGCAGGCACCGACAACCACTCCGCTTCATCCCGCTCATCACTCAAAACTTCAGCCCTACCACAGAAGTCCTCTAGCATATCACAGAAGCTCCCAATTGTGGCCTCTGGCATGGTAACACCACAAAATCAGATGAATATAGAATGGGAAGGAAAGATACGAGGAGGAGGAGAGATCGAGAGAGAAACTATAATAACTATGCCAACCTTGAAGCTCGATAGGATCTGGCTGCTCAATAGGATCTGGCTGGACCACTGGTGGAATTTCTTCACTGACCTTCTTCTTGGCTCTTGTTTTCCTTAAAGATGATGCATTGTCCTGCGGTTTGTCCTCCACGTCAAGGACACAGATGAAAATAAATCATGCACAGATAAATCCAGTCCTAAAACTTACATTAGGAATAGAGTTGTGTTGGTGATTTTGAGTTCCACCATAATCTCCGTGCCCTTGAGTTGAAACAGGTATACTTGGCAAAATAGGCTTGCTTTCGATTATCGTACTTCCTGAGATTTGCTTCTTACCTGAAGAACTTAAAAGTGCAGTGACCACAAGAAGAGCATGTTGTAAGAATGAAAATAACACTGCCAAAAAATTTTAAAAGAAAAGAAAGAAATACCACTTATTTGAGCAAAATATCCTAAAATTTTTCAGATATCTTTGTAACATCTTTTAACCTATCTTGCTATTATTTTACTTTCCTTTGCAGGTTTTCAGTAATTACCACCACCAAAAATATTTCTAAGAATCAGTCATGAGAGCCACCCTTATGTATGATTATCTACATTTCAGTTTCTATAGATGTGCAGATGCAATACCATATTTGATTTTTTTGAAAAAAAAGAAAGAAAGAAAAGAAAGGTAAATGATATTTCCACCAATTAGATGTTCTAAGCAACTAATAGCATAAAATCACAATTTTTCACCATGCAGAATCTATATACAAGTGCTTTACACTGAGAATATTTGGAACCACTTAGCAGGGAACTAACTACAAGCAACCCCAGTAACTTCAGATGCCAAACCAGACACAAAATAAGATAGGCCAATTGACAGACTATGATAAAACTATAGATCAACTTTACCAACCAAAGAGTAAGTCACTTTTCACTGTGTTGAGATCCATCTTTATGCAAAGAGATGCTGCAGTTTACCATATAATCATTGACAAGAGTGAACAAATAGGTACAGCATTATTTGACAATTTCAAAACTGCATGCCAAATTGCCAATGTCATCTAACAATGATGTAAAAATATTCAAAACCTTCAAACACAAATTGACATCTCTTACTCCAAACGTTTGTGCAATGGCCAAATGACATAAAATATCCAACTATTCATATTTTTGTAATTTTATTCGAACCTTTAAATTTAGCAAATTTATCATACTTTCAGTAATTAGTTACAATTTTACCCAAACAATAAAAAAATAGTTCTATTTTGGCAAATTTTCTCATATTTTTGTAATTATTACTTGAATGATCAAACATTTAAGCATATAATTAAATGGTCTTTATGAAATTGCAAAAACATGCAAAGTTTCAACATTTTGTATATTAGATTTTGTGTAATTATTTTAATTTTCATCCATCTCAACACATTCATTTTACCAAAAACAACCTTTATTAAAATGAGCAACATATTCACAAGCATATCATATAATTTTCAATAAATTAGCAACAATTCAGACTTTTAGTCCATGACAACCTCCTATTTGTCCGCTCCAAGGTTGTGAATTTTCTTTGGTGACAATTAATAAACAAATAAATAAATAAAAATGTCTGCTTCCACAAAATATCTTGGCACTACCACAAAACATTACTCTATTTATTCTCGACAGAACTTGCACTATAGTTCAAAATCGGACAACAAAAATCAAACTGTCAACCAATAAAAAGAAAAAGGAAGGCATTAACTTTCCAGAAATGCATCCTCTTATCTGAACCACATTCAAGAGGCAAAGGGTTAATCCAAGACAGAAAATGTGAACATTCTCATTGACTTTTCTTTTTTTGTCACAATTGGGAAAAGCCAGCCATAGTTAAACTCAAATACTGACTTCTCACACTGCTAGACAACCTAAATCTTAGGGCTCAATCCATATGATTTACAATTATCAAATTTCTACACACGTATCCCTTGTTAGTCTGTGCTGAAAATAAATAGCACGTTAATTATGTAAGGGGAAAACAAATCAAAGGAGCAATTGCATGTACTTTGTTTACCAGGAGGTACATACTCGAATGCTTCAGGATTCAATTGGACAACCTGGTCATGGAGTACCAAAGGCTCTACATATTCAAATGGAATTGGGCCTGTCTCATCTCTGAGATTCCTGTAAAGAAGAACAGATATAAATGGAATGCTGCCACTCACTGCAAACATGATAAGGTAGGACATATATTCAGAGAAGTTGTGACAGTATTCTTTTTGGCCTGGCACATTATTAGTCAGGACAGCATTTATGAAGTTTTGAAACTTTTTTGCTATGCAAATTATCTCCTCTCTCTCTCTCTCTCTTCCCCTGCATTTCTTCCCTAATATCTGAATTCAGTGAGTTATTCCTAACAAAATGTAAATTTGGTGGAATTTCAGATATGTATGAGTTTACAAGAAACAACATTGCTGATTCTCAGTATAAGATTAGGCAATATATTAATCTTCAAAATCCAAATGAGACAAGTCCTGCCTGAATGCCCTATAAGTTCATATGCTTAACTCTACAAACTATAGTAATAAACTATAAGGCAATCCAAATTTGGTTAAAATTTTGCAGTTTTATTGTACCAAAAAGAATTACATAAAATTTGACTTCAATGTACCGAAATGAAAAATATACCAAAAAATTGCAGTTTAATGCAGTAAAGGCTTATCCAAATACAGCCCAAAATTACACCTTATCGAATGTTTTTTTTTTTACAACTAACCCGCTGAAGTGAAGAGTAAAGTTGAAATTTGGATAAATTAAGCTCTGGATTAAAATACTGCAAAGATAACTTAAACCACATTTTCCAACTTTATCTCGCCACGTAACGTCGCAGTGAAAATATAACTAGCATCAAACTCTCAACACAGCACGCTACTCCAAACAGTTATATAATTAGAAAAACGTATTTGCCTAGACAAAACCAAACTTAAACATGCATTTCCAATTAGTTTAACTATCAAGAACACGCAAATCCATTCTCCAATCAATTCCAGTAGCTTCCAAAACTTAAACTCAAATCAACCGATCAAAGAATTAACTATTGCACAAAAACGAAGCAATAACTTACAAATATGAAACATCAGTTTCTCGAAGCAGATCGGCGATTCTGGTAGATTGCGCGAGAATATTACTTCGATTCAAAGCTGCAAGACCTCCACTAGCTTCATCGAATAACCGGAGTAGTGGATCCGATGCTCCGCAGAACACCGGAAGCGAAGGCAACGGCAAGCGCGGAGCTATGTCCGAATATATCGTGTTCGACAGTCCTATGCCTCGTGGACCGGCGCCGGAGCCGCAGCTCCAGCCTGCTGGATTTGAATTTGAATTGCTCATCGATTAACTAACCGGTGAGTTAAGTTTTGGCAGAGTAAAAGCATGAATAAGTGTAGAGGAAGTGGCAGAAATGTAATAATGTGTGTATTTGAGGGTAATTGGAGAAGAATTAGGGTTTTTTGAGTTGCAGAGGGAGTATGGAGCCCTAGGAGAAGAGAAATGGGGGAAGCAAATGGCGGGGAAAATTACTTTTTTGGGGAATTTTTGGGAGGCAAAGCGGATTTTGTTTTATAAGGATTGGAAAAAAAAAATGAAGAGACTAGGTTTGACTAAATAACGGAAATGCCTTTGGTTGACTCCGTTTCGCACCGTTTCTTGCAGGTCGAGTTCTCCATCCTTTCTCCGCGAGCAAAAGACATGTGCCGAAGTTACTGAAATACCCTCCTGCGATGCCCTTTTTCTTGGCAGCTTGTCGGAGAAGTTTGTCAATATTTAAAAATTCGGTATCTTTTTCTTTTTCTCTCTTTCTTGAAACTGTACGAACGTTTTTTTTTAACTTGCAATCTTTTCAGCCTATGTTTCTTACGTCTGTCTAACGACATATTGGAAAAGAAAATAAATGGCACAATTCGAAAATAAGTAATTAAAGATAAACGGATAGAAAATAAATACTCTAGCATTTACTTTTCTTTTCTTTATTAGGTTATTGATTTTATAAATGGCCAAACGTGAAATTTTATCTCTGAAATTTTTAAAAAAAAAAATAATATTGTCTCTAAATTTATTTGTGTATCATATTTTTTTGAATATTTTCAAAAATGTGCAATATAGCTACTATTTTAACGTTTTCGTTAGTGTTAATTGTCTATGTGGACGTATTATTTAATATTTACGTGTGTAGCAATGTAAGCAGTTAATTGATAAATTTCGATCAAATTGACAAAAATATCAGGATGAAAGTTACATTACATATTTTTTAAAATATCTGAAATACATTACATGTAAATAAATTTTTAAAAAAATATTATTTTTTTAAAAAAATTTTAAGAGCAAAATTGCACATTAAATCTTTACAGGTTTACTCTATAATGCGCAAATAATTTTCCTCCTACATGGTGGGAAGGGAATGTAAAAAGGGATTTTCTATTTACTGATATGTAATGACTATTATAACCTATTCTATTTGGCCAATTCCTTTTCTATCCTCTGTTGAAACTCTTCCGGTCCAGGCTTTCGCGAAGAGCAAGTTTGGCATTAGCATCCTATTTTCAAGTTAGTAATGAAAAATCAGTCTTATTAGAGACTGATGACAAGCGAAATACACAGCAAGCTCCTTGCGATTGTGAACACCTGCAACAATAAATAATAGACCGGTGGGTTTCCGACATGAGAGCCTCCGACGGTTAAGTTAGAGATTCTGAATGAGAAAATAAGAGTTCTTTAGGTGAGAGAAAATTAAGTAACCTTTTCATACCTGTTTCTACTCCTTTTAAAGGTGGGGTTACCGCATTTCTAGGAGTTAATAGGAGGAGTTTCCCATTTTTTCCAGCCACTAACCCAGTATCGGTGATTTTTGAGGGAACGTGGGTTAGTGGCGATTGTCTGTTCAACGTGGTGGAGTTATTTTCGGGACCAGCCTGTTGCCGATCTATAGCTCGGCTATATCTTCCTGAGGAGCTTGGTCGAGCCGACCCTCTTTGGGCCAGGTGTTCGGTTTATGTCGAGCCGTTAAATCGGTCTAATAGTCCGATTGTTATCATAAGTCCCCCCCAGTGGGCGATATTTATGTCTGCAACTGACTGATAATAGCCGAACAAGTTCACTTAGTAATGCCGGATCTGAGCTCATGGCGACTAGGCCGAATGAGCTGGTTGCGGCAACTTGAGGCCTTAGTGTTTACCGAACTTTGATTCGAAGTTCGGCGCCAAAGGTTGGCATACTTGCTCAGGTGTTGGGGGGGCCTATACCCAGGGTCACCCTGCCCTACGCACCATGACAAGGTGACGTCACTTCCCACACATACATTTATTGGAGAGCACTTATAGCTCCCTATTTTACCGGGAGTAACGACTAGGAGCGCCTCGATTCGGGTGTGCTGCCTTAAATGCGCTATCCCAAGTGCGGATCGGGCACCACGTGTATGACCCGAATTTATCATAATCTCATATACAAACCTCCTCTCCATCTCTTCACTTTCGTTTTCGCTCATTTCACCCCGTTTTTGTTTTCTCTTCTGCACTTATTATCTTGGAGCTTCGAAATCGTTGTCTTCTTTTCGCAATCTTTCATCCATTTTCACCAGGTTTGTCCCTCATCCCCCTTCTTCATTCTTTGTATTTCGTGTTAGCTCTTTCGTCATGAATTCGGAGAGATCTTCAAGTGAAGGAGTCGGGGCCAGTAGGGATGCTCCCAGTGGTAGTGTCCTGGGCATGAGTAGGTGCTCTTCTTCAAGTGAGTGAGTTCAGCCTGTCGATTTAAGCTGGACTACTACATCATCCAAGAAAAAGGCTCCTCGTCAATTGCCTGGAGTGGGAAGCATAAGTTCGACAGTTAAAGAGAAGGATCTCGGTTCTCTCCTTGCCCAACTAACTTCAGAGTTGGAATTTTTTGCCAGTAGACCTAGCTCCTCACAAAGGGCGAATACGAGATTCGCTAACAAGAGGAAGACAGCCATTTACGAGGTGCCATTGGAGGCCAGTGTTCGCCTCCCTTTGACGAGCTTCGAGGTGAGTGTGCTGAGGTATTTTGATATGGCTATCAGGCAACTCCACCCCAACGCTTGGCGAACCCTTTCCACCCTTCAAATTTAGGCCGTGGAACAAGGCATAGATCTTACTTTGAATCTGTTCAGAGCAACCCACATGGTCGGTCTCCGAGCTGGTACCGAGAACCACAATTACATACAAGCTCGACCTGATTATGGGGTATTTACTGAGAATCTGAAGTCCTTAAAGAAGTGGAAGGATCGGTTCTTTCTAATGGAGAGAGTGCGGGCCGACTTCCAAGTACGTATAACTTGGGGGAGATACACAAATCGAAACGACGTGAACTTGTGGCTCTTCGATGAAGAGGAGTTAATCTTGTCTCGCTGGAGGGAATTGGCCTGGGACAAGTGGGACTTGAAGAATTTATTGGATCCTTACAGTTCGGAATTGGTTCCTCGCCGAACAAAAGGTAGTGTTCATTTTTTCTTATTTCGTGATACTGATGCATTATTTTAATTTGTTTTCTTTTTGCAACTATGAGGAGGATGAGCAGAGCTGCGAAGATTATGATGGCAAAAAGGCAGAAGTTAGCCGAAGGTTCTCCGAATACGCCTCTTATTGTGAAAGGAGGTAGAGCCGAACACGCCTCGAGGCTCAGCCTTTGACGACCACTGTAGAGGTTTATGGGACTCCAGTTGTTGAGGCTTATGGACCTCCCATTACCGAGGCCGAGGTTGCTGCACCCTCCAAGCTACGAGGCCAAGTCGATAGGAAGCTGAAAGACCTTCGAATTATGCTTCACAAACTATATAAACTCTGGGAGGCTATAGGGGACAAATACTCCTCCCAAGACTCGAACTTTAACACCTTTGTGCACATAGCTTCCTGCGTGCCGAAGGAGGTCGGCCCCCTCACTGCCCTGAGTGCCGAACGTTTGGCTGATCGGTTGAAGAGGCATCAGCTCGAGGTGAGTGGTTTGGACTTGTTGGTAGTGTTCATCTTTTAAATATGCCCTCATCTTTTCTGTGTTTTGTAGGGATCCCAACTGATCGGTGCGACTATAGTGAAGATGAACGATCTCATCGCGAAGCATCGACGAGCTGACTCTGACTTCAACTCTCTAAGATCGAGGATGGGAGAGGTTGAAGAGAAAGCCCATAAGGCCCACGAGCAGGCCAAAGAGAAGTTTGCAAGGCCTAAAAGCAGGCTGAAGAGGCTGTAGCGAAGGCAGCTGAGCTATAATCCTCTTTGACTCGAGAAAAGGAGTCCAACTCTGCTCTCCAGGCCGAGCTCGATCGATTTAAAAAAAAGGAGGCTGAGTGGGAGAAGAAGGAGGAAGCTCACGAGGAGAAGGATGCCGAGGTTCTGGCTGAGAAATGTATGGCGTTTAGCGCCAAGATTTCTTCTACTATAAAGGAGAGATATCCCAAACTCGATCTGTCTTTTTCGGATGATGTGTATCCAGATGAGGACTAAATTCCTGTAATAGCTTTCCTTTTTAATGAAAATTCGAACTCTCCTTTTTGTCGTGTTTGAGTTTGCGCTTCGTGTTTGGTTTACTTTCCTAAGAGTTCTAACATATACAAACTATTCGTGTGTGGCGAAGTGAGTTGCCTTGATCTTCCCAGTATAGCCAAGGATCATCGAACCGTGCTTAATTAAGTTAATAAAGAAACTGCCTGATAAAAGAGCTATTTAACTAATGAGTGTGTTACGACGCGTACCTTATGTCCGAAGCTTCGGTGTAAGGGATTTGGAATGTCGAAGTGAAATTCACCTTAGGGCTGTGTAATCAACATACTTAGAGGGATTGGTTGGGCATCATTAGAGGTTCAGGCTTTTAAGGCGATGATTTCGAAGCCCTTCCTTAAGTGTAATTGGTTTTGAAAGTTAAGTTTTGCGGCGAACGGTGCCGAACTTAATTGAGTGATTAAACTATCTTGGTGGAAATGCCGAGCCATTTAACAAGCATACTTAGCCTTGTTAGTAAGTTTAGCGGCGTATAGTGCCGAACTTACTTTAGTGATAGTGCGATTTTGGCGAAGTTACCGAGCCTTTCAACCATAGGCATACTTAGTCTTGTTAGCGACTTAGCAGTGTATAGTGCCGAACTTGCTTTAATGATGAGGTGATTTTAGCGAAGTTACCGAGCCTTTTAACCATAGGCATACTTAGCCTTGTTAGTGAGTTTAGCGGCGTATAGTGTCGAACTTGTTTTAGTGATAAGGCGATTTTGGTGCAGTTACCGAGCCTTTTAACCATGGGCAGACCCATGGCTTTATAAGTTTGGAGGGTGAGCACATTTACTGCACTTCAATTGTCCATTAATATCCTCTTCACATCGAAGTTATTGATTCGTGCCCTAATGATAAGGGCATCCTTATGAGGAAATAACACATCTCATGCATTCTCATCGGATATGGTGATTGGGGCTGGGCGTTTGGATGTTTGAAAAATATAGACACCTTTCCCATTTCTTTTTCTAGAAAGGTCTTCTCCATAGGATGACCAGTCAATGATCATATTTATGACCCAGACGTATGACTGGCGAGGATCCGTATTCCTCGATTTTATCCATTCGTCGTCATCTTTATCGTCGAAATCATCCTTTTTTAGGTCCAACTGTCTACAGGGACTTGTCCCTCTGGCCGGACCTACAAACCTTTTGAGGTACCCTCTTTTCAGGAGTCGCTCAATCTCTTCCTTCAGCTGGAAATACTCGTCGATTGTGTGATCGACATCCTTGTGGAACTTGCAATACTTATTGTGGTTTCGAGTATTTTTGCTCTTTTCGTTTAGCCTTTTGGGCCAGTTCATCTTTTGGTGCTTTTTTTTATCCACATCAACACCTAGGTTGGGTTAGTATTGAGTGGAGTGAAGGGTTGAGCTTGCTGGCCACTTCCCCGATCGGATCTAAATCGATTTGCCTCTTTTCTTTTTTCCAAATTTCTCGAAGTAGAGACTCTCTTATACTCCTTGCAATCTGATCAGATACAGGGGCTTGGTTAAATATCCGTCCATCTAGGTGCTAGAGCCTGTTCATGACACTGTTCTTTCTGCCATGGCTGGACCTCAAGGCATCGTCTAGCTGAATGTGCTGCTTAGCCCTTTCCATTAAATCAGAAAAAGCTAGTTGGGGGTCTTGTTGTGATCGACTCAAACAATGGCCAATCAGCAGTGCCATTGGCCAGAGCGTTGGATTCTATCTCCATGCTTATATTCCTCACCTTCGACATTGTGGCTTGGAACCTGTAGATCTAGTCTCGAAGACTTTCATCATTCCTCTGATAGAGGATGCATAAATCGCTCACAGATTTTGGCGCTTGTGTTTGTACAATGAATCCTGTGATAAATAGCTCCTCGAGTTGTCAAAAGGAGGTGATCTACTCCTGGGGGAGTTCGTGGAACCAGTTGAGTGTGTCTCCTCCCAAAGCGGTAGGAAAAATCCTGCAAGCGATTTCTTTCGTCGTAGGTGTATACCTGCACTTTTGTTAGATATTCTGCAAGATGAGTGGCAGGGTCAGTTTTACCTGTATACTTGTCCATTATGACGTCTCTCTACCTAGGAGGTAGCTCTGACTCTGTGATTTTCCTGCAAAATGGGGAGGCGATATTGCTGCAGGTGTTTCCCTCAAACATACCTTTTTCTGAAACCTGCCAAGCCAAATTGTTTGAGTTTCTACTTGAACCTTTTATCCTCCCTACTCATGGCTATTGAGGTGAACTCATCTCTTCGCCCCTTCATGCGACTGTGATGTGGCATGCACATGAAGAATAGATCATCCCTGATGGATGAGGTTGAGGATCTGCTGGGGATATACGACGAGTCTCTGCTCGAGGACATTGTCCCCTTTCCCTTGTCATATCTGCCTAGGGTTTTGACTCTCGCTCTTCTATCATCATGAGCTCGTGTCTCATTAATGGAGATCCCCTTGCTCCTTCTTCCGAAATCTTCGGCTATGAAATCTATTTCATGGCCTCTTTCAGAAATTTTAGGCATTTTGCCCTTTTTTAATGTTTGGACAATGCTCTTAGTGAAGTCACTAAGAATAGCGTGTATCTCCCTGATGGTAATAGGAGTATCCTCCGATTGTCTCATGACTACGTCGTTGAAGTCCTGGAGGAGGTTGCTTATAGTAGGGGATTTGGGAGACCTCTCTCTTCTTTTTGAGGGCCTAGATCTGCCCTGGTTGTTGTGATTATACTATCCGGAAGCTTTGTTCATTGGATCCCGAATCTGCCATCCTCTCAACGAAAGCACCAAATAATAAAGCACGGAATATCTTTATTTGTAAGAAGGAGAGCTGGTAGTTGAAGGTGTCTGGTTAGATGGCTAGACCTGCAAAAAGGAGTGTCTGGTCGGACCCGAATGTTAGCACTTCGAAACTTAAGTTAGTAGCTTTTAGAGAAATAGTACTTAGAGAGAGAGTCTTAAATATTCAATACCTGGAGCCTTTATATTTTTTGCTATTTATAGGATATAAATAAGGGGTACTTGAGTACCTCGGGGAGTGATAACCGACAGTTGGAGTAGATAAGAGGTGATGTGACAGGGAATGGGTGGAGCGTATGGGCATTAGCTTGTGTTAGTGGATTGATAGGACTTACAGTCCTATTAGTCCGATCGGATATCGCCTTCCTGTCTTATCTTTCCAGCTCATGCTCTTACCTTTTTGTTAATAGGTTTGGGCCATACCAAATGTTATTGGACCAACTTAATTGACCCTTTGAAAATATTTTTTTTATAATTATCAATAATTAATCATATCAACACAAATTAACAAACCATTTATCAATAAGTATTCTCTAATATGTTAAAAAAAAAAATAGATTGCTAATGTAATCCTTCTACTAAATTTTTTGCCATAGAAAATAATTCAATCAGCACCACCAACATTGCTCGAAAAAAAAAAGCCAAAGAAAAGGGAGAATGATTGCGATTCAAGTCTGGAAATGATAGATGAACTTTACAGATACTCATTTAATGGCTGCAAAAAGAGTTTGAAAAAAGGTTGAGGATGAGATGAGACAAAAATGTTCATATACATAAATAATATATATTTATGGATAATTTAGCTTTTTTTTTTTTTTAATTTTCTGTCGTAATATATGAATGCATATTTTGGATTCTTGATTTTTGAAGATATAGTCACTTAACAAGTCACTTGAATTTTTTTTAGTAAATTCTAATTTTTTTTAATAAATGCATAAAATAATTTAGAAAAAATTGAAATAACTTTATTTTATTTTCCTTTCAAACTTTTTAAGTTTAACAAATGCAACCTGTAGCGGAACAAGCAGTAAATTACTATTTGCATTATCATTATTTACGAAGACATTATTTTTATATTGCGGTGACTTTCTACTTAATTTGTTTCAAATAACAAAACAACGAGAGGTGTATTGAAATGGATCTCTTTTACATTACTTTCATTCCTCTTATCTCATTAAAGGAAATAAAATTTCCCTTTCAAATCACCCCCGTTGAAATATAGGTTTAATTTGGAAAATTTAAACTGTGTTCAAATGATTAAGATTCTCCTTGAATAAGCCTATATAACTCTTGATATTTTCCATATCATTTTCGTTTTAAATCAAATGAACATAATATATTTACTTGTATTTTATTTCATGGGAATATATGTATTTAAATTTTATGTTCTAATTAAATAAGTACATATATTAATCTTACATATGATTTTAATAAAATTGACTAAACAGAAAGCATCGACCATTTTATGGGATTAATATATTAATATGGTCTGTACTGTTGGAGTGGCATCGACCATTTTCCCACGAGGGAAATTGCCACCGCAAGCATTTCGCTATTAGAAGCGCTAATTCCTGATTATATTCTAACGATTTCATTCCCCAGCTTCCTTGTTCATATTGATATCGATATCGATATCGATCTATGTTATTTGTCCACCGCACAAAAGCTTCGAGCGAGGCCCCATCAAACATGAGCGTCGAGAATCATGCCAAGAACTTGATGCAAAATTTGAGCGAAAATTATGTATCATGCCAAAAATCTATCTTAACTTGATTTATTGTTTTCTTTTGCTTAATTGACAATCACAAATGGCTAGTTTTGGGCAATTCTCGAATCCATTTCAATTACACGTTAGCGGGAATGGAATGTTGTCACTTGGTATGCTATTCTATTTTAAGGGTAGATATTTAACATTAGTAACACTTTAAATTATGAAATTAACAATTCATCTTATATAAATTGGAATTTATAAAACACTTTATATGCGGAATTTGCTTAATGAATTTTATTTTTTTTCAAACAAAATAATAATAAAAAAAACTAAATCAATAAAAATTCCTAACTAAACAAATTCGTATCCGAAGAAAAAGTTACATAAGCCCAAAAAAAAAAAAAACGCGCAACTATAATCCTCATCTGAAATCTTCATTGCTCATTTTCCGTATGTCCTTTGCGAGTAATTTTGCATGCAACAACATTAGCATTCTGAAAAAAGAACAAATTGATGATATTAATGTCAAGAATTTCGCTGTAAAAATCTGTGAATAAATGAGAATTTACCATATCTCCAACAATAGCTCTAAATTCTTCGATCTTCCATTGAGATTCAATTCCTGATGGTGGTTTTCCATAGTAAAAATCCAGCGTTCGTACTGACCCAACAACTTCATCTCCATCATATATATCGTCATTATCAGAGACAATATAATACCCGTTTTCTGTTGTTATTATTTCGTCTTCTCTTCCATTGCAAAAGAAGTACCATTCATTCGGAACTCCATACGTGAAAAGTTCTGCATTGATGAATAAATTTATTTACTATATATTGATAGGAAAAAATTCTTTATAATGTGTATAAATATTACTTACCGAATGGGATCTGATCAGGGTTGCAAGAAAAGCAATCAAAGGTTGGAATCAAATCAGCAGCAAGTTTGCGACCCAAATTTTTGTTTCGCACGTAATGAACAATCAGCTCTGTGGGAGTGGGGCGAAATTTATATCCCAGTGGAAGTACAATTTCTTGTTTTTGATTCATTATTCTTCAGATACAAATTAGATCTGTAAAAAAATAACAAAAAAAAGCCAAATAAATTAAATTTATGAGCTCTTCAATATCCAGATCCGTTAGTATCGAATCTCTCTAACGGCAATAAAATACGAGATCTGTGTGTATATTTATAGGCTAGATTATATATAGTAGTAGAAATTAATCAAAATTAGGTTCTTAAATAAGAGAATTTAGATATAATTAGGAAATAACCTTCCTATTCTATTATTATTATTAGAAAAAAACTTCCTATTAATTCGTCTATGTACAAATAGGAAGGTCAAATTAATTAATTGTAATATACTGGGTTTAAAAGTCTAGGCCAAACTAGAATTTAGAATTCAGGTAGAATAGTATAGTACACCATCATAAAATCAAACAATAATTTAAAGAGTACAAACGTACCATTCTGCCTTATGGTTTCGTACCAGAAGATCTCCACTCATCATTTGGCTGCTGAAAATGTTTTTAAACAGAGAAATAAACACTGTGAATTAAAGGAGGAGATCTTACAGGTTTTTGATTAATGGAAATCTCTAGTTAATGATAGGAGATAAATAAAGAACACCTAAATGCAGTCATTTTTGTTTTTTTTTTGATAGGGAATAATTTTGTTAATTCATTTTCTCTCAAACTTTTGTAATTTAATTAGCATTTTTATGTAATTAGATTTGGGGGATTATTTTGTTGAGAGTTTAAATTCAAATCGATCGAGGAGTTAAGGAGTTAAAATCGATAAATTCAACTGGATTGACTCCATAACCAATTTGATTTGTTGTAAATTTATAATTGGATCGGTTTGGGCCACACATTTTCTTAGCAATAACGAATTTATAGGCCTCAATTGGTCCACCTTAAGCAGGCCTCTGGAGCTCAAAGCCCAAATAATATTTTATCTTTCATGATGTTGTTTTAAGAGGAAATTGCAAGGATTACTACTGTTTCAACCCTGGATTTTAAAAATACAATCATTCGTTAAAATTGTTTAAAAGTACCTCTTTTAAAATTTTTTGTTTTTAAAAATACCCATTCTGGTGAAACATTTCCCCTTTCTCTTCCGTTAGCTCCTCCCTCTCGTGGTCGAAAATGTTCTTTCTCATTTCGATGACCAGAGCCGATAATGGACATCACGAATGCCACCGAAGGACTCCCAGCAATGAGGCAATTCTTTCGGTGCCCTTTGTTCTTCTCCCACCGCCGGCGACAAAGAGGGAGATGCCGCGACCTTCTAGCTCGATTTTCGGCCAATCAAGATGGCGCTTGAGCGCATGAACGCTGACAGCAGACCCATGAGCCTCTAACCTTCATGATGGCAATACAAATACATTCCATCGAAGCTTTGGCGAGCCTCCGGCAGGCAATTGTTGTCTCTTGAATTTTAGCTTTTTCTTTGATTCTAACAGCGCTAGCCTTTCTTCTTCAAGTTCCTGCCTAAGTGCAGACAACTGAGATCAAACAAGATAAAGAAGAAACCTACTTGCAGTTGGGTGAAGTTGAAGAATAGAATTTTGGGTAGATATATTTGGAGAACATGCAGCTGTAACATTCCTGGTGCAAACAATAGAGTCGGTTTTAGTAACTATTGTTTTACTATCTGCTTACATTAATTAATTAATATTCTCTGCAACCTAAATATAATTGACAAAATCATGAACACCAAATTCAAACGGGTTAATTATTCAGGTTAATCTCAAATTGACATGTTGAGATCAATTCGAGGCTTTTTCACTGCAGGCATCAGAACAACAGAGTTTTATCTTGGGCATTTCGGATTATTTTTCATTATTAACACATAAGATAAGCAACTTGGGCAAGATATTGTGCCGATGCTGTATTTTGTGTAATGCACAACAAAAGTTATAAATAAATTACAACTGATTGTTATGTTGATTTATTAAAATGGAGATGGACCGTTGTTTTTTGCTATTGAGAGCAGAAATGAGATGTCAGATTGAAAAGCCTATGCTTAAAAATTCAATTTATAATTATGCATACTAGATGTTTGATAATATGTCTAAATGAGAATTTACTTTTAATTTCAAGCTTTTCACTTCATTTTTTTCAACAATTTTGTGAATCAACTTTTATTAAAGTTAGATTATTGATCAACCAAAGCATAGAAAACCTAATGAACACCAAACAAGTAAACAAAAATTGGATTAATATCTGTTTCTTTTTTCTCGTATATAACTCGTGCTTAAATGCATCAATGGCTAATCAATTCAAGGCCTATAAAAACAAACTTGGCATTGCAATTCTGTAGCGGCAAACATATTTCTAACATCCTAAATTGATTTCACCAACTTCTTAGAATATATTCCATAAATTGAAAGCTAAAATTGACAAGCATATGTCAGAGATATATGTGTTGATAATCTATATATGTATGAGGTCTGTATACTATTTCTATTTCTTCAAGAAATTAGTGGTGAAATCAATTAGCTAGCTGAAGGACAGTGACGATTTGTATCAATGGTCTCGTTCGTCATAAAGGCATTATTTGACATGATGACCATCTTGATATATCACCACCCATATTCTGAGTCCTTTATTTGATTTAGTATTGCTTTTGCAATATCATATTAATTTGCATGATTTCTATTCGTGTATTTGGAATTGAAGGCATAAATTATGGAGATGGAGCATTTATTTAAAGGTCTACATTTGGAAAATGATGGGTTGATGTATATATTGTCGGAATGAAGTTGCTGGAAGTGGTTTATGACTGCTAGATATTTAATATATTGCAGCTTGCAATGGTAAAACATTTGTATTTTCTTGGCTATTTACACATCAAATCTAAAGCATTTTTTAGCAATTTTTTTGGTATCTCTAGCCTTGCTTCAAAGCATGAAAAAAGACAATTTCACATATAATATAATTATAGAAAACTCTATTGAATTTGGCACTTATAACCTATGATACGAGTAATTTAAAGAAAATTTTTATTTAATGGGTTATTCTATAGAATGGAATTTGATGAGTTGGCTGTTGGCCAGGAGAAATTGAATGAACTAGAAAGACAGAAAGAAGAGATGTTGAGGTCATATTCTCCTGCATTGCTTCTCCAAAAGCTTCAAGGTACATTTACCAATCAGCCCTTCAAGTTCAAGCTTGTATTAGAATTTAGATGGTAGAGACATGTATGCTTTGAATACGACCTAAACATTATTGTTCTTAATTACAGTGGCAATGGATAAGACAGAGGAGGAATTTGAAGCCCTGCACAGGTAGCTTCTTGATAGAGAGATAAAACTTGCGACATTTGTGCAAAAGTACAAAAAGGATACAAATATATGAGATTAACAAAAATAGAATATTTGGATTTTGAGTACTTATAACTTCAGATGAAATAGACAAAGAAAAATAAATTAAAAAAACTACATTTTTTCTTCTATTTATTTTTCCTTATTTTTCTAGTTTGATCACGTCTCTCTAGTCTTTACTTAGTATTTGAAACATTGTAAATCTATAACGAATGTATATATTTTTTTTTGGTGATATCTCTACCCATTGATTTGTTGTATAACTAAATGAAAAAATTGATTACAGAGAGTAATTATAAACAAGATTATCAATTTAGTTTGGAATATTAGTATTTGAAAATTATGTTTTGAAATTTGGTATATCGAACGGTATATTAGGTATACTGGTATACTGACCATATACCAAGTATACCATCCAGCAGGGGCGTAGCCACTTGGTCATTAGTGGGGTCAATTGACCCCACTCAATCTTGAAAAATTTTTAAAATAGCCTTGGTAAAAAATTTTTTTCCAAAATTGACCCCACTAAAATTTTTAAATAATTCCATAACAATTGATCCCATTAAAAAATTGACCCCACTTATATATTTAAATATTTTCATTAAAAATTAAATTTATTAAAATTTTTAAAAATTTTAAAATTATTATTTATGTTTTACAACAACAATAATAGAAATAAGTGGAAAAATAATTGGTGTTAAGTTTTGGAGTTATATATATATATATATATATATATAAGAAAAACAAATAAATGGGTATTATGGGAAGAAATGTGAGGAACACGCCACACTCATGTTGGGTATTAGGGGAAGAAGTGTGAGGAACACGCCACACTCACGTTGAAAAAAAGCAAAAGACACCTAATGAAAAACAAATTGACTCTTTTCTTTGAAAGAGTGGTCCAAACAACACAAGAACAAAGAATAGTAAAAATGCAAGTGAAAACGTCATTGAAGTGTGGTGGAGGTGGAGGTCCACTTGAAGATTCAAAATGGACAAGACAAAATTTAGTTGCAGGTTCTTGTCTTCAATTTTATAAAGGTACACAATAATATAATATTTTCTCTCTTTTTATTATAGTTTTATTCTCAAATATTAATGCATGAAAATTCTAATTATTTGCAATTCTTTGATATGTGAAAAATTGAAATTGAATATGCTTTATAAAAATAGATCATATAGATGGGTAATTGATTTTATTTTAGTGTGATATTATGTAAATAGGAATTATGTTTAATTTTAATTGGAGTTGGATTCAAAATTTTCAATATATGAGATAGTGATGAGCATTATAGTTAAAATTGACATTTTATTTTTTGAAACAATCATGGATAAATTTGTGATTAAGAGAAAATCACCCTTTGAACAACCAATTGACCAAAAAATTAGAAATAAATATCAAAAGAGTAGTTCAAAAAAAGCTGATCTTGGATTGAGAATTAAAATCTCAGAATATCATCCTAATGATCGAGATAAAGTAAGGAGAGCGTATCTTAAAAAAGGACCTTGCCAACCACAAAACTTAATTTTAAACAACGAAATATTGGGAATGTTTTTCGTCGTTTTAATCCTAAGTGGTACAAAGAATATTCTAATTGGTTGGAGTATAGTATACAAAAAGATGCAGCATTTTGCTTATGTTGTTATCTTTTTAGAATTGAGATTGGGAAGCAAGGAGGAGGTGATTCATTTATTACAGATGGTTTCAATACTTGGAATAAAAAGGATGGATTAGATATTCATGTGGGAGGCCCTAATAGTGCTCATAATGTAGCTTGGAAAAAATGTGAAGCACTGTTGAAACAAGATCAAAATATAGAAGTCATTTTTAATAGACATACAGATCAAGTGAGAAAGGAATATAAAACTCGTTTAACTACTTCAATTGATTGCATTTGATTTCTTTTGTGACAAGGGCTTCCTTTTCGTGGTCATGATGAATCTTATGGTTCCAAACAAGAAGGTAATTTCAATGAACTTCTAAAGTTTTTAGCTAAGCACAATGAAAGTATTGATGATGTTGTTCGTAAAAATGCTCCAAATAATCTCAAGTTAACATCTCCTACTATTCAACATGAGATTATAAATGCTTGTGCTACTAAGACTATTGATGCCATCATTAATGATTTAGGTGATGACATATTTGCAATTTTGGTTGACGAATCTCGTGATGTATCGGTGAAAGAACAAATGATTGTTGTTTTGCGTTATGTTAATAATAAGGGTGAAGTGGTTGAAAGATTTTTTAGTATTGTTCATGTTCATGATACTAGTGCTTCATCTCTTAAAATTTCGATCGAGTCGTTATTTGCTAAGTACGGTTTAAGTATGTCACAGTTACGAGGGCAAGGTTATGATAGGGCTAGTAACATGAGAGGAGAATTCAATGGATTGAAGAGTTTGATCATGAAAGAAAGTGAATCTGCTTATTATGTTCATTGTTTTGCTCATCAACTCCAATTAACACTTGTTGCAGTTGCTAAAAATGATATCAATATTGCATCTCTTTTTAATTTGTTGGCTACTTTATTGAATGTTGTTGGATCATCGTGTAAACATCGGGATCTTTTGAGAGAAAGTAAAACTGCTAAAGTTTCTGAAGCATTAAGAAATGGTGAATTGACAAGTGGTCGAGAGTTAAATCAAGAAACTAGTCTTAAATGAGCAGGTGACACACGTTGGGGTTCTCATTATGGTACAATCTTGAATTTAATAATTATGTTTGCATCTATACTAGAGGTACTTGATAACATTGTTGAAGATGGAACTAACTCTGAACAAAGAGTTGAAGCTTGTGCTTTATTAGAAGCATTACAATGTTTTGATTTTGCATTCAATTTGAACTTAATGAAAGGGATTTTGGGAATCACAAATGAGTTATCTCAAGCTTTGCAAAGAAAAGATCAAGATATTGTTAATGCTATGTAATTAGTTGCACTATAAAAAAAAAAGGCTACAAAAGATGAGGGATGATGGTTGGAATTATTTGTTGAATGAGGTTTGCCTCTTTTGTGAAGCATATAGTATCTCTATTTCTAATATGAGTGATATGTTTCAAGTGAAAGGGCGATCACGGCGTAGAATTCAACAAGTCACAAATTTGCACCATTATCAAGTGGATTTACTCTATGCTGTCATTGATTTGCAACTTCAAGAGCTTAACAATCATTTTACTGAGATGAATATTGAGTTGCTTTTATGTGTGGCTTGTTTAAGTCCAAATGATGCATTTTCCTATTTTGACAAACAAAAGTTGATTCGACTTGCTTAATTTTATCCTTGGAATTTTTCACCGGTACAACTTCTTTCACTTGACAATCAGCTTGAAACTTATATTACTGACATGCTATCTAATGATGAGTTTTTAAAGTTGGAAGGAATCAACAATCTTGCTTAATTGCTAGTTAAGACAAGAAAAAATTTGGTGTATCCTTTAGTTTATTTACTTGTCAAATTAGCTTTGATATTACCAGTCGCGATGGTAACTATTGAAAGGGCATTTTCTACTATAAATATAGTGAAAAGTCATATGCAAAATCGAATGGGAGATAAATTATTGAATGATTGTTTAGTTACTTAGATTGAAAAAGATGTATTTGAAAGTATTGACAATGAAATAATTATTCAATACTTTCAAAATATGAAAACTCGTAGAGGACAATTGTAATATTATCAGTATTATTATATATTATTATTATTATATTAATATATTATTTTTTTTATTTTTTCATGTGAATGAGTTTTTTTATCAGTAATAATTTTTGACCCCACTGAATCTAATTGCTGGCTACGCCCTTGCCATCCGGTATACCAAAATTTTATTCTGAAATTTGGTATATCGGCTGGTATATCATATATACCTGCTAGTATACCAAAATACAGAAGATAATTTCAATTCTAAATTTTGGTATATCCTACAGTATACCTGGTATACCAGCGGGTATACCAAAATTTAGAATCGAAACTCTTCTATTTTTTGATATACTTGGTATACCGGTTGGTATATCAAGTATATCGGACGGTATACCAGCCAGTATACCAAATTTCATAAGATAATTTTTATTCTGAAATTTGGTATACCGACTGATATACCAGGTATACCCTCTAGTATACCGAAATCTAGAAGATAATTTTAATTTTGGATTTTGGTATATTCGACGGTACACCTAGTATACAAAAAATATAATGCTAGGTATACCAATTTAAAAAAAAATTAAAATTATATTATGCATTTGAAAATATTGAATTGAATATTAATAGATATTGTTTAACTATTTAATTTTTTTAAAAAAAAGCCTCAGGTTAATAGAAGGCTGTTATATATAGATGTAATACATAGTATTGGAGATAAATACATGTACATAGACATAGGGGTGCTCACGGGGCGGGGCAAGGCCGGGAATTGCATCCCCACTCACTGCCTCACTGGGGTCGGGGATTCCCCGTCCCCGCGTTCGACTCTAGAATGGAGAGAAAATCCCCCCTGTCCCCCACCCTGCGGGGATCTCCGTTCCATGCAGGGATTTTCATTTCCCGATTTAGTGATTTTTTAATCTTTTTGTCTAGTCCTAATTGTGAAAAAAGTAATACCTCCTAAAAAATATTCAACTTAAAAAAAATATAAATCTAAATTTGTCAATTTTCCACTTCTAAATATTTTTTCTGTTGATTTGAGTATAATTCTTATAATTTATATACTATAATAGCATTAGCACCATCATTTATACACTATAAAAATGTAAAAGCAAGAAAATCGATAACTTTATTGCCTAAATGTAAACTAAATATATTGCATTCATTTTTAGCCAAATTAAATGCATTCAATTTACTTTTATCTAAATTTAATACACTATATTCACTTTTACCCAAAAAAATTAAATTTATTTTTACTAAACTAAATATACTATATTTATTTTTATCCAAACTGAATAAATTGTGTTCAATTATCCAAATCAAACTCAAATTCAATCTTATTTTAATTGAATGGTACCTCTTATTTTCAAAAAAAATTATTTCTTTTTATTTTTTATAAATTTTAAATTTATTTATTTATTTTTTTAATATTGATTATTTCCATCAAATTTAAAATTAAATTAAGATTTTCACCTTGCAGTTGCACCTAATAGAGATATAGTTATAGGCATGCAATGAATACGCTGTGAAGGATGATTGATCAAATAGCCAACACAATTTTCAAAATTTGTATACGGAGATTGGGCAAAAGAAAAAATACCTATTCCTTGAGAGTTTTCTTTCACTTATTAAATTATCGAATTGTTTAGTGTAATTATATTTGATCTTAATTACTTTAATTGATATTTAATTTTAATTAAAATGTGAATTCAAATGAAATTCAAATTCAAAAAAATTGAATTAATTTAATTAAATTTGGCAATTGAAATTGATTAAAATCCAATTTAATTTCAATTTGAATAGTATTCAATTAAAATTAAATTAATATATTAAATCCAATTTAAATTAAGTTTACAAATTCAATTTTAATTAAAAATAAGATTGAATTTGAGTTCAATTTAAAAAATAGTATTTTTTTTGGAGCAAAACTGAATATAGGGCATTTAATTTTGGCCAAATTGGATAGAGTGTATTAGCTCTAGTGAAACTGTATACGATCTATCAGCAATAAGTGTTATTGACACTGGACAATTAAGGCAATCGTAATTAGAAAGAGAAGATCTTTTCACTATTGCTGTGTATTTTTTTTATTATTGCTTTTCACTGTTGGTGTTAAGAAAGCTAAAAAGATAATAGATTTTATGGGGTTATTTCAAAGTTAACGGTGTTTAACTTATTTAATTAACTATATTTTTTTCTTTTTCTTAATCTTATTTTTCTTTATTAAATTAAAATTATTTCTTTTAAATTTATCTTTTCTAATGTCAAGGAAGATAAAAATTGAATAGAAATTACAAATGTTATTTTAATTGATTTTGCTGCACTATTTTTTATTTTGAGTTATTCAGCATCAACTACGCATTTCTTTGTGTTGATATAAAATAAATAGCAAATTAATTATATTATATAGATTGTCTCATCTCTTTTTTCAATATATGGACATCTCTTTAATGTGATATTCTATATCAGTGTAATTTGTTAATTAATGACTTTTTTTTAATTTTTATATATAGAGCTAATAATTTTATTCATACATGGAAATCATTCTTTTTATTCTTTTTAGTTTGAAAAAAAATAAACATAATACATTCAGTTGGATAGAAATAAACCCAATTTATTTTTTGGGCAAAAGTGGATACACTGCCAAAATTTATATGGAAAGAGTTGCTAATGAATTCACTTAGAAAATGATATAAATTTAAATCCTTAATTTATTAAATTGAGTATTAGAGTATTAGTGTTCTCAATTTTTGCACTTTAATTTTTTTTACAAGTGAATTAAAATATGAATTTAAATCCTTCTAAAATATACATGGTATAACAAATTGGATTACATTGTATACAATACACAATGTATTATTTTAATATATAATAACAAAACCATTTATGGAATTTACCGTATACAATGTATTATGTTAATATAGAATAACAACATTAATTATATTGTTTTCGGGAATAAGTGAATATGATGTTGTTATATTACTAATTAATATATTGTATTAATATTTTACATTAATTGAATATGACAGTATAATGTAGTATTTTAATTTTATATTTATTACAGTGATGTCCTTCTAATTTATTGAATTGACACGAAGTATCCCAAAAAAATTGAAAGGAAAATAAAAACTTAAAGTGAATGTTAAAATAAAACCGAATACATCATATACATGACAAAATAAATCTTAATACAATGTATTCACTTGATGAATGACTACATTGTATTCAGTTGTATTTTTCTAGTGTGATAATTGATTATATTCGATTATTTTCTGCGGGACGGGGATTCCCGAGCGGTGAATACCCCATTCCCCGTCCCCGCCCCCGATTTTATAACGGGAATTTTTTTCCCCCTGTCCCCATCCCCACGGGAGAAAAATTCAGAAATTCCTCGTCCCGAACGAGACGGCTCCCTGCCGGGGCCTAGGAATTCCCGCCCTATGATCTTCCCTACATAGACATCAAGCATTAAATGCAAAATCACCTCCCACGCTCAAATAGTAGATTATGTTCTTGCCAATCATAATTTGCGAAATTAATTTCTATCTCCTTTTATATTACCGTTAAACTACCTATTTTGAAAAATGACATGATGTTAATAAAACTAACTTTCGCAATAATGGTTTAATGTCATTTATAATTGCTCTTGTTTGCGTCTAGTCATTTGCTATCATTAAAATTGGTTTGTATTATTTGTAATCATAACTTTTATATATATAATTTGAACATAAAAATAATTATTTTTATAATTTTTTATTTTGAATCAAAAAATTAAAAAATAATTTCATGATCTATTTATAATTCGATTAGTTTATAATTTAATTCATTTAATAATATTTTATTTGAATTATGATTTGACTCGATCACTAAGGTTGTAGTTTGGTGCTAATAAAAAAAACAATGGAGCCAAATGGTGATTGAATTGAAAAATAAAAAATGTAAAGTGGGTGTGGTCGTAGACATAGCCCACGTATTTACACCAGTTAAAATCTTTTTAGTAATTATTGATAATTATGTGATAAATTAGTTATTCCTTTACACATAATTTGCGACGGAAAAAAGAGAAGGAAAATGCACGAAGAAAAAAAGGAGGAAGAAATGATGAATTTGTGTAAAATTCAAAAAGGGGCATTATTAAAAATGAAAATTTAGAAAAAGATAATGTTAAAAGGAAAAAAGAAATGGGGTTATTTTTAGTTGGGATTTCTCTTTTTTTGGGAAGTTTTGTGAAAATCCCTTGTTTTAAAGTTTAATTCGCATTTCTCTCTCTCTCCCTCTCTTCCCAGGAAACACGTTCCCGTCGATAGAATTATAATACAGGGACTTTTTTAAATTTGGTGTCCTTTGAATATATATTTGAAAAAATGGGGATGTTTTTTAAGTATTTGAGGAAATGGGGTTTGTTATCCCATTCCCGCATAAAGGTATTGCGAAAATGGAAAGGTGGGGCCCAATTTCTAGTGAAGATTCGCAGATAACGGAGACATGCTGAAAGGTGGTGTAGCAGCTACGACTGTAACCATATAGGCATGCCTATCTATCCACAACCAAGTTCTATGTGAAGGCAAATAAGCATATTTCTTGTGTCATTAGCTCATATTATAGTATTTCACCATAAAATGGAATCATTCCAAATAATATGATACACTATACAATAATCACTACCATATAATGATATTGCATCTATAATTCACATTCGAATAACCAAATATAAGCATCACATATTATTTCAAAACACATTGTCTTTACATTTCATTTCAACATATAATCTATGTCTATGTAAATTGAATGTTGTACATTTTCATGTTTATCATTCATGAAAACTCGTATTCTAAGGTCTATTATGTCCAATTATAGTAACAAAACATGGGGAATAGCCTATTATAGTAGAAAAATGAGAAAAATAGGCAAATATAGGGGACAAGCGTGTATTTTCGCGCTCGCGGCAGAGGGCGACAGTCCAAACAACAATTCTTCTACTCACAAAATCCTGTAGACCGGTTAAGAACATCAAATTGTACCTCAATTTAGGCATAACAAAAGACTTTTTCTTACAAAGTTTTAGCCCTATGTTTCTAGTTTCTAAAACATTAAAAATAATGTCAATCAGAGCTATAAATCTCCAGATATCTCATAAAAACCGAAGACTGCTCTCAATGACAGGGCAGCAGTCAAGACCCGGATTCAAGCAAGTTTTTCTCTATCCTAAAGTTTGATTCAGGTTTCGTGTTCTTCATAAGAAATGAATATCTGTGAGTCTAGTTTCATGTAGAATTTCTCAATTTGAGTCACTGGAACTCCAGATATCATCAATTTTATCTAGACTGATCATATGAACCCTAAAACAGTTTTTCCCCTATCTTCAACAAAACTTCCCATTTCAGTTTTCAATCAAATCTAACCTCTATTTTTCATGATATTCACTTAATATAATATCAAATATTATTAATCTCACATCATATTCATAATAAACACACATACAAGTAAGGTTAAGTTCCCATACCTCTTAAGCTTTAACCTTTCAAGCTTTACCTTTCTCTCTCTCTTCCTTATCTTTCTCCTTCATCCTCTCTATCTTTACTCTTCATATCTTCTTGCTTCTAGCCTTAAGTTGCTGTAAAAATCCTTCTCTCTACCATCAACAGCCTTTCCCTTTCTTAAAGCATAAATATTTCCCATAGGCTTGAAGAAGAAACAAAGAAGAAGAGAAGAAAAGAAAGGAAAAAAAAATGAAAACAAAACAAAAATGCTTTCTTAGGCCAAGAATGGCCGGGCACCACACAAGAAAAGGAGACCAAAGTTGCCTCTTTCTCTCATAGCCATCCACTTGGTCAATTTCTATTGGTTTCTAAATAAAATCTTGGCAAAGTTTCATTTTGGTCCCTCTTTAAATTTATGATTCTTACTTTTATCTCTCATTTCCACAATTTACATTTTCACCTCAAAACTTTTACTTTAACTTTTCAATTATATCCTTAATTTATAATTTTCCTTTAATTAGTCACATAATTAACCTCTGTCTTATGTAAAATAATCATCTACTTCTCTTAGGATACCATTAGGGGTATTACAATTCTCTCCCACTAAAGAATTTCGTCCTCGAAATTCATACATGTACAATAGAGACGGTATTCTATACTCATATAACACTTTCCTTTCTATACTTCTATTTGTACTCATATATATATATATATATATATATATATATATATATATATATATATATATATATATATATATATATATATATATATATATATATATCTCACTTATCTTATATTCTATACTGTCTCTACTGGCTCTACTAGTTTTCTGCTTATTTCATATACATTTCTATACTGTATCACGCTTAAATTCAATCTATATCTTTATAACTATAACACTCTTTTGATTTTGTCTTTGCTTTGATTTGTTTTTCTTATAACTCTATCTCCAAATGAAGATGATCTAATCAGACGATCATATCATTACTATGCTCAATGTATATCTGTCAGTTTCCTTTTTTAGTCGGGGCCAAATACATGTCATATGATGTTGTGCTGTATGAGTGAATGATGCTTCATGTATGCAATGAAGTGAAAATATGCAATGAACATGTTTTGCCCCATTCCCACTATAAAATATTTCATCAACTGCCCATAACTGTTAAGGAAATACTGACAGGTTTACAAAGCGTAGCAATTAACCTCAAATTTTTCCACAGCAACTCCACATATATTTGCATATATATATTGTCATATCTTAGCTTAATAATCTATTCTATAGACATAATCTTTGATATGCATGTACTTAACCTTTATACCCTTTTCATACACCACAGAAAAAAATAGTCTCTATACCTATCCTTTACTTTCTAGTTCAAACCTAGAATCTTATTTCTATACCATCATATACATATACATATTCCATTATCTAAAATCTATCAATATTCGACTGGCATATTCACTATCATTAAATAAATACTTATCATCATCATATTCACTGCTAACTTAATTCATCCTTATCATAAAGCTTTCTTAATAACTTGTAAACTCATAATACTCTACTCTGTTCGGGATTTAGCAATGTTCTAATGTTAAGTAAATGAGTACACATGAAGAGAAAGGAACATATAACTGTGCACTGTAAGAAGAATAAGGTCATGTATGACTAAGCAAAGAAATGTTGTAAACCATATATGGTTGGGCAAAACAAGAAACTGAGGGCTATACATATATATCTGATCGGCCATGAGGGACTGAGAGTCATGTGTTCGATCGGGCAAAGAAGAATCGAAACTCATATATCCAATCGGTTAGAGAAAACCAAAACAAAACCATATACCTGTTTGGTGAAAAAGGAACTGAATGCCATATACCCGATCGGTCAAAGAAGAATTAAATACTATATATATATATATATATATCTGATCGGATTAGAAAAATAATACTGATATTCAAAATTGATCGGTAAAGCAATGCTAAAAATTGTACCCGATCAGTAAAACAAGAAAGGCCAGATGAAACATAAATAATCGTGCAAAGAAAACAAAGCCATGCACGATCGGGTAAAGAAAAAGGAAAGAACAAATATGTTATGCACAGCCACACAACGAATAGAAGAAAGCTATAAATGGCCGTGCCTCAATGCTTGGCACTAACTTAGCTGATAATTCTTGATATCTCAATTAAAACCCTCTATATCATCACTATTGAAATTTCATCTTAATATACTATAAAAGGATTGAAGTCACTTAGTCTCGAATTTCTAAGGTCACTTATTCCTTTAATCTCCCTTCCTAATTAATTTCAACCTATACATCTTTAAACTATACCAAACAAGATAGGGACAAGCTGCGTTAAGCCAACACATCTGACACAAATCTTTTATAACTATTTCTTTCTATACTCTTATTGGCTAGAACCGCCTAAACCAAGGCGCTCTGATACCAAAAATGTAAGGACCATACTAGCTCACCCTAAAACTCATCATTCTATAAGCTCTTTTACATAGGATAAATTATTCTCTTTATAACTCTGTTGATTATTATTGTTATGTACACATACATATCTCAATATACATTGAGAAATTATAAAAGAATACATTAATTACTTTATATAATCAACTAAACGGTTGTATTAATTAGTGTTCTTTAGTACAACATGATAAATACAAGAGAAAAATAAATTACAAACATAATTGACTCTTTTCTATCTCTAGAGTTGGCTTTACAATAACAACTCTTGTCCCAACAGAAGCATCTAAACTACAAGTACCTACACGAATAAACACCCGTGCTAAGCTATAAAGTTTAGTGGGGAACAATACATATATGAACAACCACTCACAGTGATTGTTCTTAGGCACACAATAAATAATAATAATGTCAAGATACTATAATCAACATGCAAGAGTTATAATATAACTCACATAGCATAATTAATCATACATATTATTACTGTATAAAGATGGATCATAAATAACTAATCAGGTATTTATCAATATTACACATATACTATTCAGTTCATACTGTGAAATACCTGCTAAAGTCTTATGGGTATGGATAACGGGTGCTGTAGATACCCGTAGGTATCAAATATCTAATACCCAAAGGTATTATTCCTGTGGATACCCGAAGGTATCAAATATATAAATACCTAAAGGTATTAAATCTGTAGACCCAAAAGGGTCAAGCCTGTGGTCCCAACAGGAACAAATATAGACCCAATGGAGTCAAACCTGTAGCAGCTGCCACTGTAACCCTATAGGCATGCCTATCTATCCACAATCAAGTTCTATGTGCAGGAAAATAAGCATATTTCTTGTGTCATTAGCTCATATTATAGCATTTCACCATAAAATAGAATCATTCCAAATAATATGATACACTATACAACAATCACTACCATATAATGATATTGCATCTATAATTAACATTCGAATAACCAAATATAAGCATCACATATTATTTTAAAACACATTGCCTTTACATTTCATTTCAACATATAATCTATGTCTATGTAAATTGAATGTTGTACATTTTCATGTTTATCATTCATGGAAACTCGTATTTTAAGGTCTATTATGTCCAATTATAGTAACAACACATGGGGAATAGCCTATTATAGTAGAAAAATGAGAAAAATAGGCAAATATAGGGGACAAGCATGTATTGTCGCGCTCGCGACAGAGGGCGATGGCCCAAACAATAATTCCTCTACTCACAAAATCCTGTAAACTGGTTAAGAACATCAAATTTTACCTCAATTTAGGCATAACAAACGACTTTTTCTGACAAAGTTGTCTTCTACAAAGTTTTAGCCCTATGTTTCTAGTTTCTAAAAAATTAAAAATAATGTCAATCAGAGCTATAAATCTCAAGATATCTCATAAAAACCAAAGACTGCTCTCAATGACAGGGCAGTAGTCAAGACCCGGATTCAAGCAAGTTTTTCTCTATTCTACAGTTTGATTAAGGTTTTGTGTTCTTCATAAGAAATGAATATCTGTGAGTCTAGTTTCATATACAACTAGAATTTCTCAATTTGAGTTACTAGAACTCCAGATATCAGCAATTTTATCTAGATTGATCATATGAACCCTAAAACAGTTTTTCCCCTATCTTCAACAAAACTTTCCATTTCAGTTTTCAATCAAATCTAACCTCTATTTTTCATGATATTCACTTAATATAATATCAAATATTACTAATCTCACATCATATTCATAATAAACACACATACAAGCAAGGTTAAGTTCCCATACCTCTTAAGCTTTAACCTTTCAAGCTTTACCTTTCTCTCTCTCTTCCTTATCTTTCTCCTTCATCATCTCTATCTTTACTCTTCATCTCTTCTTGCTTCTAGCCTTAAGTTGCTGTAAAAATCCTTCTCTCTACCATCAACAGCCTTTCCCTTTCTTAAAGCATAAATATTTCCCATAGGCTTGAAGAAGAAACAAAGAAGAAGAGTAGAAAAGAAAGGAAAAAAAATGAAAACAAAACAAAAATCCTTTCTTAGGCCAAGAATGGCTGGCCACCACACAAGAAAAGGAGACCAAAGTTGCCTCTTTCTCTCATAGCCATCCACTTGGTCAATTTCTATTGGTTTCTAAATAAAATCTTTTCAAAGTTTCATTTTGGTCCCTCTTTAAATTTATGATTCTTACTTTTATCTCTCATTTCCACAATTTACATTTTCACCTCAAAACTTTTACTTTAACTTTTCAATTATATCCTTAATTTACAATTTTTCTTTAATTAGTCAAATAATTAACCTCTGTCTTATGCAAAATAATCATCTATTTCTCTTAGGGTACCATTAGGGATATTACAGGTGGGGCCCTCAATCAATTTTCGCAACAAATCTTAACGGGAATGGAATTTTACAAGCCCATTCTCGCAACTAATGCCAACGAAAATAGGGCCCATTTTCGCAACTAATGCCAGCGAAAATAAGGCCCATTCTCGTAATAATGGATAGCGGAAATAGTTGGATCCAATTATTGGAGTACATATAAAAACCGATCTTGTATCTCATTTTCACCACATTCTTACATTTTAGGACGTTCATTTCATTTTCACCAAATAAGATGATAAGGAGCGAGAGCAAAGGATGAAGATTGTGTCAAATAAAATTAAGTATTATGTAAATATAAATTGTTTAATAATTTTAATTTAAAAAAATGTGTATATATTATTATTAATTAAATTTGTAAATATTTTATACATCTAATAGGAATAATTATCAAGTGAATGAAACGCGTATAAATTGAAGTATTTAGAAAGGTATTATTTTAGTTTTAATGTATTTATTTATTTATATTTAATCAATAGATATTTATATTAATTTAAAATAAACTAGATTATTTGGTCATGTTATTAGTACATGTAAAAATTAAAAAATATAATAGAAAAAATTTAATTTTTAAGAAAGGAGAAATTAAAAAAAAATTAGTTATATACAATATTAATAAAAAAAGGTGTGCCATAAATATCTATAAATAATTTTTAAATTTTGTCAAATAAATGATTGTAATTGTTTATAAAAGCACATAAATTAAATATATTTTTTTATAATAAGTTAATAAATATTCAATAAAAAGTTTTTAAAAAATTAAATAAAAACTAATTTAAGTTTATTATAAATTACAGTTAATTTCAAGGTATCAGCGCATACTGAATTTTATCTGCACACCGGTTGTCAAATAAGTTATGGAGTTACAGATTTTTAGTATGATATATATGGTCCAAATGCGATTACCAAGAGATTGAGACTCAGAAATAAACCAACTCTTCCTGAATTGAAACATAAAATTCATGTTAAATTGGGTTTAGGTGTGAACCACGTGATTTCAAGAATTATATACAAGAGTTCATTGTATAACCGATGATCATTATGTTGGACGTCAGTGGATTTATGTGATGACGATGATATAGAAATGATTTATGAAAATTTGATGGATTACTCGGATTACACAGTGGTGAAATTAATTATTGAAGTAACCAAGGCGGCTGTTGGAACAAATATACTAACGTATGGAGTTGGTAATTGGGTTAGAAATGATACATTATACATGAAAAATGTTAAGACTAGTCAACAATTATTTGAAAGTGATGTTGCCACCACTCAACCGAGGCAATCGGGCAGTGGACAGGGTATTAATATTTTTTCTCAATCAAATGATTGTTAGTATATTGGAGATGAAGTACAACATGTGGATGAAATTGAACAACAAAGACCAGTCAGCAATCGAGAAGATATCGGTCTGAGTCGACTTAGCCATCATATGATTCGACGTGATGGTGACTTACTTGTTAGGGATGTGTTTGATAGTTCAGGATAAGGTCGTATGCGTTAGTCAAATAGCCATGTTCTTGTGCAATGAGTCACCAAAAAGGTAATATACACAGTCCCATAATGTGGTAATGAATCATCTTAGGTTGTCAGTTAGCGAGATGTTTGATGAAAGTATCAGACATCCTATAAGTCAGCCAAGACGGTCATTCAGTCGTGGGGTTAGTGATTTTCTTAGCAAATCCATATTTGGCACCAAATCATGGGGGCGCACGATTGACAGGAGTATTGTTCAACCAGTGAGTCAAAATATAGAACAAAACTATTATCGACAATCGGTTGAAAATAGGCCAGAATCTGGGGCAAGTCATGGAAGACACTCTACTGGCCGACGAGATGGTGATTTGCTTGGACATTGCACTCCTGACAACAATCCTACCATATTAGGTAATAATGTTCATTTTTTTAATTTATTTTGGTTAATATGTCAGGAATTAACCTTCAATTGATTTGTCAGACATGGATTACTTTGATGAAGGAGTAATTAATAATGATTACATCTCACCGAATGACGATGATGAGGGTGTTACAACGAACTTGAGTGCGAAAAGTGATGATTCTGATATTGAAAAGGGCAATGAGTCTTCTGGTATGCATTATGTCAGTCCTATAGCATCACTTCATGGAAGTTATGAGGCAACTGAAGCCATTTTTACCTTTCCATCAAAACACTATATAGCAATTGATTTTGATGCAGCACAAGTTGACTTATCAGTTGGGATCCAATTTAATACGTGGGATGGTACATCAGAGTTGTCAAAAGATTTGGTATTCAATAGTAAGGATGATGTTAAGTCATGTGTGAAAAAATATTCAATCTCACGAAATGTTGACTTTAGAGTTGTTGAATCAAAAGCAAAAAAGTGGGTGGTTCAATGTGCGAAGGCTGATATTGGATGCCAATGGAAGTTAAGAGCTATAAAGAAGGAAAAAATTCATTTTTGGATGATCACAAAATATGAGGGAGAACATTCATGCCTTTCGACTGGTAACCTATCTAAAGATCACAGGCAGCTGGGGTCTCAGATTATTCGCAACAGCATAATGGGAATGGTAAGTAAAAATCCTACACTTCCTATTGAAGTGGTAATTTCTGCTATTAAGGAACAATTTTATTATGAGGTCTCATATTATAAGGCTTGGTATGCAAAAATGATTGCACTTGAGGCCATATTTGGAACTATGTGCAGTCTTTTGAAAAGTTGTCTGCTTTTTTATATGCTTTACAAAGTTTTAATTCTGGAACAGTTTATGAGTTTGCACTGCAAGATACTCATATCCCAACTGTAAAACAATTTCAAAGGGTATTTTGGAGTTTTAAACCACAATCGATGGGTTTAACCATTGCAAGCCTATTCTGTTGATTGATAGAACATTCTTGATAGGAAAATTTCATTAGACACTGCTAGTCGCTAGCTCGATCGATGGCAACAATATATTATTCCCAATTGCATTTACCATTATGGAGTCTGAGAATAAGTCAAGCTGGTCTTGGTTCATGGTATTAATTTGAAAATATGTGACACAACGAACTGGCATTACTGTCACATCAGATCGATATACTGGAATAATGGCTGTGTTTCTTGATGAAAGAAGTGGTTGGAAGGAACCTCTTGCATTTCACAGGATATGTTTGCGTCATTTTGTTAGTAATTATAACACACATCATAGGAATTCGACAATAAAAAATTTATTGTACAAGGCCGGTACGTATAATTTCATTTAAAAAATGAAATATTTACTTATTTTTGACTAATGTGTGTTGTCATAAAAATTATCCGAAAACTAAAATATGCATTCATTACATTGACAAAAAAAGAACAATAATCATAAGTTACCATATAATTATTAGAAATTGCTAAAATCCCTATATTGGTATTGTATAGTAGGATCGGGCAATGAATTATCAAAATCGCTACCAAATACCAATTGATCTGAAAAAACCTAACTTTGCATGACATTCAGATCAGCCAACAGTTCATCCAAAAATTCATCTTGCTGAACATTAACTTCCGTGGCACTAACATTTAAATCAACATTTATTCTTGAAGGGCCTGCTTTTGTATCATAAAATGAATGTTCACCAAATTCAGGCATACTAAATGAAGTTAAACTTTCATGATATTCATATGGCCATGACAAGGGCTCAGGGACCTGGCTGACCCCTGGTATAGAAGGAATTGAGGGCACCTGTGTTCGTCTATCAGCCATGCCTCTTCTACTCCGTCTTGACTGTCGAAATCTACATATGGTACGGACATGGTGGGAATTCGTACGGGACCTGGTACAGGATGCCGTGGGTACTTAACTGGCGTTCGATCATATGCTCCAACTGCTCCTAAAATCCCCTCCGATATCATTCGAATATCACTGCCATGAGATGAAGACGATGCCATGTCACTATGATAAATATGTTCAGCACCATCTGCCTACATATAATTTAATTAAGTATAATCAATATATAATAAATTATTAATTACAATAAAACTATATTTGAGCAAACATATCGCTGCCACATGTGATGCTCCTTCAGGGGTTATCCACTGTTTTGTTCGTCGTATGTACCATTGCATGTATTGTGACCTTATATGTAATGGTGCGCTGATTAAAGGAGCACCGACAACCCTTTCATGTCGATTGTTCCATTCGAATATGAAATTAGCAAATGTATTTTCCCAATTATTTTGCGTAAGCCCCTTCAAAGTTACTGCATGCAAGATATCATCAATTAACGGTGCACTGGGAATGTGTTGATCCATGCCAAATTGATAAAGACAACGATCTGGATGGTGCCACTCGATGATATTAAAACATATCAAAGGCACAATTGATCTCCAACTTTGTTGTTCATTGGTACAATAGGATGGCAAAAGATGTATGACATTGTCGTATGATTGCCATTCAAACTAAAAAAAAAGGTAAATAAATTTAGTAAATTTTGTTTCTTTTCTTACATGCACAACAATTTTTATAATTTATTTTTAACTACCTCAGATAATTTCGTGATCTACAAGCTGAGTGTCTAATTCTACAAAGAATCTGTGTATATTTTTTCTATGATTATTGCTCAGATCAATAGGAGATCGCCACCTAATATAAAACAATCGACTGTGTCAATATATATATATTTATATATATATATATATTTATTACTTAATAAATAATTAATTACTTTAAATTAAAAAAAATTGTACCTATAACCATATGGCATATCCTGTAATATGATAACTTCATTTATAAAATGAGGACGAAATTGGGAAAATCTTTTCCATGCTTACATTTGTAACAACTGTTGATATCCACCAACCCCATGAGCATTTAGTTGTGTACCACGATAAAGCTCCCTATATAGCCATTCCAGACAAGCTGAACCCCAACTATAATTATCGACCTCATCTAAATCCTCTAATAGGGGTAGCCACATTAAATGTATATAATTATTAGCTTGAGATGGACACAATAACCCATCGATGCAACGTAATAGCCATGTACGCACATAACATTGAATTTGATATTCAGTAGCATCAGCTGATAGAATATCAAAAGTTCTCGACAACCAAGTCATTTTTATTGATTTTCCTTTAAAAGCATCATCCGGTGGAATTTGTTCCAAAAGCTAGTTGCACAGAATTCTCCAGTCATATCCCACTGATCCAGTTACTGGACGACCTTCAATTGGTAAACCGGTCAATATCTGAACATCTTGCAAAGTTATGGTTGATTCACCAACAACAATGTGAAAAGTGTGCGTCTCTAGCCTCTATCTCTCCACAAAGGCAGTCATTGAATTTATATCTACATGCATTACCCCTATCTGGGATACTTCGTAAAACCAGCCATCCTCAAATACGATATAATCCTTTCGTCAATGTTCATATAGTAGAACTCTACACTAGCTCTCCGATCAAATAATACATTACATGATAACTGACACATATAAAATATACGTCACAAATAACTAAATAAATATAAACTTATATAATGAAATATGTATTTCAATAATTAGCATAAGAAAATTATTACCGCATTATTCCAAACTGTATTAGCACGATATTTTTCTTTTAACGTTAGGAGATCATCTATACGGGATCCTGAATTTATAAATTGTTGATTTTGAAACAGATCCATACTTTTTTTATCCTATATTTAATTATGACACTGAAGAATATAATTAATACTTGTTTTTAAATTTTAAAAATTATAACAAATTGATGACTATTTAACATATCTTAGAATTTAAATATTATTTTTAACTACTTACACTAACTAAACAATAGTTTTCTATTTTAAATATCGTATAAAATAATTAATTCATCATACTACTTAAATTATTCAATTAATTATAATATATATTTACTCATATTTACTATCTTAAATATTTAAACAAAAATTTATATTACTACTATTATCCCATTCTATCTATATCTAATGTAAACATTATAATAAACATAGAAAAATTATTGTCAAAAATTTGCAATATCATATTAAAATTTAAAAAAACTACAACAAATAACTTACCTTAATTTTCTCCTTAGACATCCAAATTTATAAAAAATAAAATCTATTATTCAACAATACATTCAACTAATATATAAACATATTTTATAATTTTGATAAAAAAATTTACAGTAATATTTTTCTTAATATTTTTTATATATTTTAAAATATAAATACACATATACATATAATTTTAATATATTTATATTCACAACAATAAAATTACTTGGCATATAGGAGCTTAAGACTGCTGGAAATGCTGGGAATAGAGCTTCAAATTGCTTGAAGATGGTGAATTTGCGGAGAAGGTGAAATTTTGAGACCAGACTCCATCAATTTAAAGAAACCAAACTCGCACGTGATTGGTTCTGTTGGGTGGCAGGAGACCATCCAATTCTCACAATGGACTGTTGCGGAATTTTGACATCCTCAAATGCCATGCTAATGTTTAACTCTCTGCCATTTTAGTTTTCACCTGTTGCGGAAATTGACATGGGCCCCACCACCTTCAACTCTGCGTTTCTCTTGATGGCCCTACGTTTTCATTTCCGCAATGTCTTGTTGCGAAAATGAGATAACAAATTTTAATTTTCCAAATACATAAAAAAAATTCAATTTTTTCAAATATATATTTAAAGGACACCAAATTTAAAAAAGTCTCGATAATACCTGGATCCTACAACGGCTAAATAAAAGCGTAGCATGAGCTCGTCTGCAGAGTATAGTTGGCCCTTTTAGTTAAGCCTAAATTCTAAAGGCTGCGTAATGGTCAATGATTAACGTCCACGATTTCATATCTTAAACCTCAATTTTCAACCTTCTTTTTCCATAGTGTCCTCTCTCTCTCTCTCTAGACCAAAAGTGGCACAAGTAATTAGGGATCCTTGTAATCAAATCGCTCATCTCAATTTTGTCTCGCTCTGCTCTCTTATCTCATCCTTATTCGGTCTGCTCCTGCTTCTCCTCCTTCCTCGTCTCCATTTACTGTACTCTTTTATTTTTGGATTCAGATTTCTGTTTTTTATTTTATTTTATTTTATTTTTTATTGCTTGATTCCATTAGTTTGTGCTCATTTTAACTGCTGATTATTATGTTATGCGCTTGATTTTTTCCTTCATGGTGGTATAGTCAATTTTGTTAATTTTTATGTTTTCTTGTGATTTTTTTCTGTCTTGTGTGGTCACCACACAGTTCGATTGTTTCGTTTTTCTGCCCTTTTCCGGTTCAATACAATTTATTTTCTTTGAATAATGATAGATGTCAATATACGAGTTCAGTTTATTGTGCATTTTGATCCATACCATTATAGCTACGGATCGAAATTTGCTTGTTTTGTTTGGCTTATATTTAATTGACTGATTGTAGCTGATGATGTTCTGCTTGTGCATGATTTCAGTCTTCTCCTTCTTTCTTTCAAGTGTACTCTGAGATGCTGCGTACGTTAGCGATCATATGTGATTTGGGTTGTCAATTATAACCAACCAATCAAGAGTGATGTTTTATAATTTGGACTTTCATTGTGTTTTTCTAAGGAATCAATAAAACGTGTTGGTGGCTGAGTAATTATTTTGAATCTTGAATTTTAAGCACAAGGTCATTTATTTTTCTATTGTCAATCAATGCCATGTCAGATACTATTCCTGTGCTAAATTTCTTTATTTCTGTGCCTCTATGTATACACGGTTATATCTTTGTAAGAAGAGAGAGAAAGAAAGTAAGAAATGGAATCAGAACGTCACAGTTTGGTTGTTCGTGATTAGTATAACATGCAGGCGTATGCACTTTCAATATCATATTCATTATTACAAAAGATGATACAGATGATTTTGAAAAATGGAGTTTCTGCCTTTTTTGTGTTTGTTGGATCACTAGCACTATGACCAATAAGATCAGTTGGTTGATCTTATAGTACAATCCGTGACGCATGAATCATTCCAGTTCTAGTGAACTTATATCAACTTTTTCTTCCATCTTCAATATTTTATTTAACTTTTTCTTTGACAATTTTACTATATTGAAAAATGTAATTAACATTGTGGTTTGGTGTTGTCTAAGAGCGACTTGATCTAAAGATGCCTAATTTATTTTGCAGGGAAATTATCAGGTGCTGCTGCAGCCAAGTGCTTTAATGCTCTAAATGACTGCTGGGGTTGGGAGCTGAAAATGTCATATGATGAGGTTCTTAAGTCTGTTTATCCTTTGCTGGATGGGTTAGACCTTGCTTCTTGTATGGCAGTATGTAAACAGTGGAGAGATATAGCAAGAGATGATTACTTTTGGAAATGCGTATGTGCCAAGAGATGGCCTTCAATTTGCAAGAAGCCTAGCCCTCCAACTGTGACCTACTATAAACTATATCAAACGTTTTATAAACGGCAACATCACCAAACCCTGCCTCCCCCAAGACTTTCTTTTGACGATTTGGAATTTTTCATCGACATTTGGACTGAAGAAAATTTGATCTTCTCAGAAGTGGTCCAAGGCCCTGTTTTGCTGGCTGGAATCAAAGTCCCACCACCTGAAATTTGTGACATACTTAGATTTCACCTTGAGAGTCCTGATTATAAGATGACTCTGCCTGTTGAACCGAGGGTCAGAATTCCCTGGAGCCAGACTGTGAGTGTTTCGGTGCTTGTGGGGCGCAAAGACTCCAACAAGGTTGCACGGATTATTAATAGATCGATGTTTGATTACATTGATCGGACAGCTTATAGGGCTATGGCATTTGAATACCTCGATTTCTCCCCAGCACACCCTTTTGTTCCAGGCATCAGGGCATGGATTTCTTTACTCTTCATGGAAAATGAAAATGAGGGTGTTATCGATGTCTTTGGGATTGAAATGGATTTCCGTGATGCTGCAAACTCCATGGAGGAGGTTTTGTGGCTATTAGACATGCTTGATTGGAAGTGAAGTGGGAGCCTGTGATGACCAATCTAAGCTTATGTGGCACTGAGCTCAATCCAGTCTGATATTTATGCTTGCTCTTTTTTTATTTAACCCCAGCAAGGGGACTGTTTATGAGAATAATTCTAGATCTTTCATCCTCCAAGCCATTCTGGCTTTGAGCTGTATCATTTTATTACATGTTATAAAAGTCTGTACATATTTTGTTATTATTGTCATCAATTCATGCTATATTGAAGCTTTAGCCATGTTTTTGTTATCTGTAAGGTCATCTTTCAAGGCTGAAAGCGACATAGTGCTATTGTTTAATTAGTGTCAAACACTGCAATAACCTGTTCACTTAAAGCAGCGGTTATCAAGTGATGATATTTCTGGTTGAACGTACAGCTTGCATCCTTTGTTACATGCCGGCATTTGACATTGTGGACCCCATGGAGTGCCGGAAACTGGCAGAATTGAGTGTAGGCTCTATCAGAACCACTGATTCTCTCTTTTTTTTTTTTTTTTTAAATCCGTGATTAACTGGTCTCTCTCCATCCACTCTGTTTTCTTTTGGCATTGCAAACTTACAGCAATGGACTGCCCCATATTTCCTTCCACAATTCCTAAAGAACAAGAATCCATTAAGTGGATGAAGGAAATAAAGAAAAGCTTGGCAAGGGAAACCCTAGGCAATACTATTTTATTAGGAAAGGTCGGTTTCTCAAAATTTCTTTCATATGAATATATTAATATCAAGCTTGCTTTAATCTCAAATCCACAGAACGTTTATAGAATAAGACAATCCATTTATTTTGCTCAGGATTATATGGCTTCAATTTCCTGTGGTTGGAAGAAGTAATTGTGAGGAAGATGGAGTTCTTTGCTACTGGGAAACTGTCCACTCCGTATTTAGAGAGTGTACTAACAGCAGACGAAGAAGATGGATGGCAGCCTTAATAATATTAATCGGCAATACTTGTTCGAATAAGTGGTATGTATTGATTTTGCTTAGCTTACACTAGGGTTGCTCTGTCTTTTCTTTATTATCACTGCATTTCTTTAGTAACTTTACACTATGGAAAAACATTCGCAAGTTTGGTGGGCTATATAAGAGTTGCTTCATAAAAGAAAATTTTCCCATCTCCAACAATATATGACGGGGTTATTTTTGACATTTTTTTACAGAATGCTAGAAAACACCGCGAATAAGTGCCTTTTCACGAAAAAAAGGAATAACATTTCCTTGGTAGTTGATAACCAAACTGGGCTTAAAGGCCTTAAGCCCAGGCCTATAGTCTGCATCCCAATTACAATGATCGGCAACCTGAGCAATCCTATTCCAAGGGTCTAGCTAGGAGCATGGGTCGGAGTCTAATATCTCATTTAAGGAAGACTTCCTATTTAGACAAGAGTCCTGCGAAGGAAGGATTTTCATGGCTATCAGAATTTCAGGAAAGGATGGGACACTCACCCCTATAAAAGACAATCATGATGGACAGATATGGCTCTAAGCCGATTTACCCCATTAAGCCTCATTCTTTCACAAATCACTAATTTGACCGTCGGAGAGTCCCCTCATCAGACCCCGTTGGATTTTTCCTGTTTGCAGGTTCGTTGGCACATTGAACAAGAGTCCATTTGCAGAAAACAATTCGGTAATTCCGAACTGTTATCATTTGGTGCGGTGAGCGTGAAAACTTCATCCCCACATAGCCATGAACTCTGACGATGAGAACGCCCAAACAACAAATGATAGGAGTAACACAACTCCAGGCCCCCACTTACCAGTCTTTCAATCCCTAAAATCCACTCCTTAGGGTACCTCCACCAGTCTTTCCATCACAGGACCAAATACCGACACACCTGGAATCCCTATTCTCGGCATAACACCTCAACTAGCCCAAGCCCTCCTCATAACTCTTTCACACATAGCAGCCCAACCAACGCCTCGAGCAACACCACAAATAACCGAGACCAATACCACCCCCACCCCTGATTATCCGAACTCCTCAGCTCTGAGGGAGGATGAAGAATCAAGAATAACCCTAACTCGAGACGAAATGCATCAGAAATAAAAACATAGCATGATATAGCACTAAGAGAACTTTCGATCCCCCCTTTCTAAGTCTATAGTCTCCAGCCCCTTCCCAAACATTAGGATACCAAATTTACCTAGGTATAGTGGAAGCTTGGATCCCCGAGCTCACGTGGATTAGTTCTGCTACGCCATGTTGATTTACACCATCGAGGATGCTGATCTTTGCAAAATCTTCCCGCAAATGCTAATTGAATCTGCCCAAGTTTGGTTCAAAAACCTGCTCAAGCATTCAATACATGGCTTTAGGTAGTTTGCAGAAATGTTTAAAGCAAAGTTCGTAGCTGCTATTTGACCGACAAGGGTCTCAGTTGATCTGCACTAAGTGGTTTAGGAAAGAGGTGAACCTCTGCAAAGTTTTATGGATAGGTTTAACATGGTTACAATGGATATTCAAAACTTGAATTTGGAGGTTGCAATCAACGCCCTTAGCCGAAATACCAGGTGTTAGGACTTTAGTGATTCCTTAAGCAAAAAGCCTACATATGACTTCACCGAGCTAATGACTAGGGCTCACAAATACATTCGAATGGATAAAGCCAAATGATTGAAATACAGTGAGCAGGGAAAAGATAGCGGCAACTCTCGAGAAACAAGACAGGAAAGAGGAAGCCCACGAAAGAGCGATTCCCGAGCCATGAGAGGGGCGAATAGGGCATACGTGGTTTCAAAGCCATATTCAGATAATCGAAAGGTTGAGCAGTTCACTGAATTGAATACATCTCCGGCACAAGTTTTATCGTAGATAAAGAATGACATGGAGGTGCAATGGCCGAAGCCAATGAGAGAGAGTTCAAATAGGGATCAAGCTCTGTACTACACCTTTCACAGAGATAAGGGCCATGAAACCAACAATTGCAGACACCTCAGGCAGGAGTCGAGTACAACATCAAGAAAGGCAGACTCAAGCAGTTCATTAAACGAAATAAAATGGAAGAAGGGCGATCTCCCTCAAGGTAGTCCAGCAGGAGGAAGGGCAGTGCTAGCAAGAAGTCTTTAGTAGGAGTTATCCATGTGATAGCGGGAGGAAAATATTACGACGTGTTTGGTGATTCAAAAAAGAGGAAAGCAAAATAAATCTTTTTGCTGGGGTCCAGTTCGCATGCTTCAGCAGATATTTAATTTTCACTAAGGGATAGGAGGCATGTTTGACAACCTCATAACGACGCATTGGTAGTTGAAGCAATAATTAAGGAGTTTCTAATGCAGAGGATCCTAGTAGATACTGGTGATGGAATATGACATGGTATGAATGTAATGATAGCACAGCGGAAAAACAAAAATTTTTATCATACATACCATACAATTCCAAAGTAAGATACGAAACATGCAATTTTAGGGTTGTAGAACTTACAACTTTTGATGCCTTTTAAATATTAAATTTGGTGATGGCCAGTAACTAAGATGACTTTATCTGCCTTAGATCTTGATCACCAATGCCAAGGAACAACCTTTTATGCCACTCCTTCTATTCTCACACACACAATTGCACCGTCGGCTTAAAATCGAGATTGCTAGCTCTCTTTTAAGGTATTGTGTAATGGCTATAGTTTGAAGCTACAAAATTTGATTTTGTACTTCTCTTAGGTTGCTTTTACTACCCAAGAACACAAGAGAATGAGGAACAATCCTTTCTCCTTGTGAAAATTGGACCAAAAATTAAGAGAGAGAGATGGATGTAATTCACGCCAAAATGCAAAATGGTGGCTTGCTTTTGTTTTCACGCCAAAAGCAAATTGGTGGCTTGCTTTTGTTTTCACGCCAAAAGCAAAAAATTTTTTTTTAGGGTTTTATTTCCTTTAATATATATCCCTTTATTTTCTTAAGTGATCAAGCTAAAACATACCACCTTAAGATAATTAATTTTAGCCTTTATCACTTATTTAAAATAAGAAATATATATTGATTAAAATACCTTAAGATAATACATTTAATCCAAGATAATCCTTTTTGATTTAATCTAAGATAAATGTAAGACATATTAATCAAATAAATCACTTAATAAAAGAATTAATCATGTGCCGAAATTCCATTGATATTATCTTGGAATTTCGGCCACACCATCCAATTATCAAGTGAATTAATTTAATTAAAATCCTTTAGGCTTTAATACTCAATTAATTAAATTAACACAAGATAATTAATTAATTGAAATTAAACCTTATGGGCTGAATTTCTCTCTCTCATGGACCAAAGCCTAATAGCAATTTTATAACCCATTACACACATTAATTTGACTTTAATTAAAAGTTCAAATTAATGCTCAATACTTTAATTAAATATTTTAAGCCCAATGCTTTGTGTGCGATCCTATAGGTCCATTTAATGTTGGCAATGAATTAATAAATTAATTCAAAAGCTATATATATTCTCTAGCAAGATATTATAGCATTCCAAATTAAATGAAAATGCATATGGCATTTAGTGACCTAATGCAATTTTGCATAGTCCCTTACCCATAAATATCAGAATTAATATAAGGCATGGAACTAGTCATCCTTATATATATTAATTCCTTTCTTGATATTCCAGTGACACTGAACTCTCAGATAAATAATGATTATTCATTATTTCATCTCAGTATGACCATACACTTCTCAGTTCACTGATCAAGTTGCCGATGATATTTTCTCTCTTATTGAGAGGGGTAATCCCTTCACTTCTCTCATGCTCTCTAACATGAATTAATGCATACCCAATCATACTTGTACTTGTTACTCTGTTACGAGCACGTTAGGTGTATGTCAAAGTACACAGTAATTCATAAAGAGTTTCATAGAGATTTCAGGTCTAAGAACTCCGATACAAAACTTGCATATGAGAAACACTTATGACTTATACCATGTAGTGTTCTCATGAGCGAATCGTATCCAGATACCATGTTAAAACATGTATCTATGATCTCTGATTGACACTCTTGTCCTAATGATCCGTAAGACAGAACTCATAATATCAGAGAGAGCATACTAGTCTTAATTCATTGTTATTCCCATAACAATGACTGACTAGGGATATTTAGAATGATGTCTCATTTGTTTCAAGGTCTTACAACCATGTACCTCACACATGATAACTTAAATTGAAACAACACTCTTGGATAGTTTTATCAATTGATATGCACAGGAATACAAAGGATAAAACAAATGCCTCATTTTATTAACTAAGTATTTTATTACAATGTATTGGGGCTAGAGCTTACACTAACAACTGGTAGCGCGGTAAATCTCATCACCTTGCAAGCATATAAAGTACTAGAAATGCCAAGCCCTATGGAAGAGGTCACAATCCCGTTGATTAGCATTTCGGGCCAGTCAGTCAAGGTCGAAGGCTCGATCATCCAAAACCTACAGCTGGGAGATGACTCAACAGTCAGTCCTGTATTTTATGTTTTATGGTAGTAAATATGCCATTATCTTATAATGCAATTTTCGGACAACCTTTGTTGGCTGCAGTAGATGCTTATATTTCAATACAGAAGTTAATTATGAAGATACCAGCACTAGACAAGATAGCCATACTGCGAGAAAATCAAAACATAGCAAGGGAGAACTATGTCACTATACTTAAAGAAGAAAAATAGGCCTTCCTAGTGGATACTCTAGATTACCCGACGGACTCTCAAAAAGCCGAACCAATTGATCTACTGTAGGAGATATAATTATTACAAAGGAAGATAGTATGAATAGCCTTTAGAAAGCCAAACTCGAAAGTAAAATCCCTACTAGAAGTTCTAGAGACATATGCAGATGTGTTTGCCTGAAAACCATCGGACATCACTGGCATCTCGCCAGATGTTGTCTCTCACTCATTGGGTATACAGCCCGGTTGCAAGCCGACCAAGCAAAAAAAGCGTAATCATGCACTAGAAATGTAATGCCCCTCAGTATATCCTAGTAGAATTATTACTAATTAATTATGAATGTCCATGTTTAATTAAGTATAAATGCATGTAGAAGGACCTAATTGAAAAGCTAAAGGGTAAGTTGTGGGGTATTACTAGAAATAAAGGAAAGTTAAGGGACAAAAAAGCAAGTTTGGCTTAAACATGACATTTGGACCAATTGAAATCAAGAGAGAGGAAGATATTTTTGGTGGAGAAGTGGCCGGCCAACCCTTGGTCTTCACTCTCCATCTTCATATTTTCTCTCTCCCAAACCCTAAACTCTCTCTCATTCTCTCTCTAGATTTCTTTGACTTGGGATAAGGAAAAAGAGAAAGATTTGCTTGAGTTTAGTGGTAAGATAATTTGTTTATTCTTTGATATGTGTTGCTCTTTGTCTAGCTTGCTGGTTTTTTTATAGAAGTGTTTTATGTTATAGAAGGAGAATCAAGTAAAAAGAAAGGGAAGGAGGCTCTTCAAGGTTGAAGAGAAAGGTGGAGTTTAAACAAGGTATGGGAACTTAGGGTTTTGTATGTGTATATATATATTGACTTGTCATGAGAGAGATCTTGAGTGCCTCTCTCATGTGTTTTATGGATGATTTGAAGCTTAGAAGGGTTTAGAGTTGAAAACATGCAAGTTTGGTTGAAAATATGAAAATCTGTTTTAAAGATTATTTGACCAATCTGTACACTTTTGCTCATATCTTGAGCTATAGTTGTTTAAATGATGAAATTTCAGTTGGTATACAAACTAGACTTGTATATCTTGATTTTGTTAGAAGAGACCGAAATCTGATTTTCACTTCTTGATAGTGAAAATCGGTATTGAAATCTGACTGTGACTTGTATTTCGTTTTCATGAATAGTCTATGGTTATTCTTGAATAACTAGAGTTTTACAGGTCCTATTGAAATGATTTTTGATATTTTAAAAACTAGAAACATAGGCCTACAACTTTGTTGGAGGCCATTTTGGCTAAAATTGTTGTTTTTCAGGTAAAAAATGGTATAGAAGTCGAGACTGGAAATCGGTCTCGAGCCTGTTTAGGGCTCACGGTTACCATGAATTTCATAGTAACCGTGAGGTGCCTAAATTTTCAGTCCAGACCAAAAGTATTTTCTGGATCACGGTTACCAAGGTTTCATAGTAACCGTGACCCAATCTCGTAGCATTTCTTCACGGTTACTACCCTAGGCTTAGTAATTGTGAGGAAATGAACTTTTGGTCCAGAAACAAAATCCATGCTATCTCACGGTTACTAAGGAATTCATAGTAACCGTGACCCGAGTTCATCACCCTACTTCACGGTTATTACGAAATTGTTGGTAACAGTGAGGTAGTTCATTGTTTTGTCCAGAATCAAAGAGAATTATATCTCACGGTTACTAGGAATATGATAGTAACCGTGGCCCTTAGTACAAGTCTGGGTTCACGGTTACCAGAATTGTTAGTAGCCGTGACCCTCCCCTGTATTTTGAAAACTGTATTTTCTTTAATTTCTTTTGAGGTACAGACTTGTCTAAGCCCTTCCTAAGCTTATAAATCATCCTAAATTATAGTCATATAGCAAAATGAATATCCATAAATGCAAGGCTTGCTTGTTAATTGAAAAGTGAGTTTCTATTACTCAAAATAGAAACATACATGAATTTATTTCAAAGAAATTACAGTATATGATTCTTAATAATGCTATAAAGATGAGAATGCATAATATTATAATGATTGGCATTTGTTAATGCTATATTGAATTATAGTGATGAAATTTCATGATATATGAAATATGATATGTTATGCCTGCACTTAGAGACTTGGTTGTGGATAGATAGGCATGCCTATAGGGTTTTCGTCGCAGCTGCTTCTGTTTGACTCTCATGAGTCTTCTGTTTGACTCTTATGAGTCTTATGTTTGTCTCTACATGAGACTTCTGTATAGATACCTTCGGGTATCCTCCTGATTTGATACCTTCGGGTATCCATTGCACCCGTTATCCACACCTACAGGAATTTACGCAGGCCGTTGATGCAAATAATGATATGCATATACAGTTTGAAATCTGTTACCGTTCTGATTAAAGGATACTGTTATATCTTTATTAATCCAGTAAATGCATTGTATTTTATTGTAATGAATGCTTGGCGGTAACTACTGTGAGTGGTTATCAACCTATTAGTTTTTTCCCACTAAGCTTTTTAGCTTAGCATGGGTGTTTATCTGTGTAGGTTCGCAGGGTAGAAATTTTGTTCAGGGAGAAAGGCAACAATCTCCCAAGCCGACATCAGAATAGAAGTAGCATTTTGATGTATGAGATTGATTTTGCATCTCTTTTGGTTACATCCAAATATTTGTATGTAAAGGCATATAATTATAAAGTTATGTAAAGAATAATCAATAACATATGATAGTATGAATGTATGTATGTATGCTCATATATGCATCATCAACAGATAAGTCATAGGATTAATGGGATTAATGAATGTAATTAGTAACAGTAATTAGGATTATCTAGTATAGTCATTACATTTTTGGTATCAGAGCGTCTTGGTTTAGGCGGTTCTGGTCTATAGGAATTTCAATAGTTATAGATACAGAATTTTGTTGATGTTGGCTGATTGTGGTTGTCCCTATGTCTCTTTGATATAGCTAGAGATGGAAAGTCATCGTGAAGTGGTAGATGAGTCGGCTGAGAGCAATCTACCAGGTCAATCGAATCCTTTGCAGCCGAAATCTTCTGCATCCACTAGAGGTGGTGCAACTGCTATTGAGTCTGGGGAAGCCTTATTGAAGATTTCCCATGATATGGCACAGATTTTACAAAGGATGATTGCACCAAAGGCTCCGATTTCTGAGATCAGAAAGCATGGTGCAGAAGAGTTTCTAGGCTCTACTTGGGAAGAGTCTGAGAAAGCTGAGTTATGGCTTGAAAGGTTGGAGCGGGTTTTTACAGAAGTTCAATGCCCCGCCAGTCAAAAGGTGACTTGTGTTGTGTCTTTGCTTCAGGGAGCGACCTATGACTGGTGGAAATTAGTTCAGACACAACCTCAGCTACCTGATTCCCTCTCTTGGGAATTCTTTGTAGCCTAGTTTAAAAGGAGGTATGTGACTGTAGCTTATAAAAATGAAAGATTAAAGTAGTTTTTGAAGCTTAAGCAGAGAGGTATGTCAGTGGCTGAATATGAGGCAGAATTCAGCCGCTTGAGCAAGTATGCACCAAAACCAATGCTGACTGGGACTTTTAAGTGTCGCCAGTTCGAAGATGGATTAAATGATAAGATTCGGGATCACTTGATAGGGCCTATTTCTTTGCACTCTGTGGATTATAATCAGTTGGTCTAAGCAGCTATCCGGGTTAAGAAAGAAGAGAATGTGAAAGAGAAAGAGAGCAAAGAAGAAGAAGTTTTTCTCGGGGTGGTTCCTTATCCGGGAAAAGATCGAGGTTGACTCAAGGAGATCAACCAATGTTATTTGGCAATCGCCCTGTATCTAGAGGTAGACAGCAAGGGGCTTTTTCTTCAGCCGGATCTGGTAGAGGTACTGCATCAGGACAAGGCAGAGGCTAAGCTCCAGAATGTACCTATTGTTTTAGGCGACATTGGGGCACTTGTAGAATGCTCACATGTGGTTGCTTCAGATGTGGCAGCATGGAGCATTTTATAGCCAATTTTCCTATGCCGCAGGATCAAGCCTCGAGTCAACAGAGTAACCAAGGAGCTTCTAATGCACCCTTTTCAGGTAGAGGTCGTGGTAGAGGCAGAGGTGGATCGGGCTAGTTTAGAGCCCATTCTAGGAATGCTTCTGAGACTGTGGATCGACCTTTTTCTCTGACGCCTCCTATTCGAGCTTATGCTATGAAAGGTCGAGAAGATGCTGATGCTCCTGAAGTCATAGCTGGTACATTCTCCTTCTTTGATACTGATGTGCATGTGCTTATAGACCCAGGATCTATACATTCATATATTTGTAATGGGGAGCTAGGTAGAAATGTATCTATTGTTGATTATATGAATTATGATATATGTGTAATCAGTCCTTTGGGCCATAATATTCATGTGAATGAAGTTTATAGAAATTGCCCTATTAGAATTCAAGAGAGAGAGTTCCCAACTGACCTAATTGTTTTACCTTTCCATGAATTTGATGTAATCTTGGGTATGGATTGGTTGTCTAGATATCATGCCATAGTGGACTGTAAAGCTAAAACAGTACTAGTTAAGAATGATGGGAAAGTAGAGACATTGATTCAGGGTATTAAGTCAAAACCCTTAACTAATGTTATCTCTGCTATGAAAGCGAAAAGATTCCTTAGAAAAGGATGTGAAGCATATCTGGCTTTGGTTATTGATTCTAAGAGGGAGACAGTCAATCTTCAAGATGTTTATGTGATTAATGAGTTTTCTGATGTTTTTCCTGAGGAACTCCCGGGTTTGCCACTAGAGAGGAAAGTCGAGTTATCTATTAAGACTTTGCCTGGAACTGCTCCTATCTCTAGAGCACCTTACAGAATGGCACCAATAGAACTAAAAGAGTTAAAGGTTCAGTTATAAGAATTATTAGATAAAGGCTTCATTAAGCCCAGTGTGTCACTTTGGGGCGCACCGGTGTTATTTGTTAAAAAGAAGGATGGCACTTTGAGAATGTGCATCGACTACAGACAGCTTAACAAAGTGACAGTGAAGAACAAGTATCCTTTACCTCGAATTGAGGATCTTTTTGATCAGTTACGGGGTGCAGGAGTGTTTTCTAAAATTGACCTGAGATCGGGATACTATCAACTTCGGGTCAAAGACATGGATGTGCAGAAGACTGCCTTTAGAACTCGATATGGTCATTACGAATTCTTAGTAATGCCTTTTGGGTTGACTAATACACCTGCAGCCTTCATGGATTTGATGAATAGGGTGTTCAGACCCTATTTAGATCAGTTTGTCGTGGTGTTTATAGATGACATCCTGGTTTATTCTCGTGATGAATTGGAACATGCAGAACATTTGAGAATAGTATTGCAGACTTTGAGAGAACAACAACTTTATGCCAAGTTAAGCAAATGTGAGTTCTAGCTTAAAGAAGTTTCTTTCCTTGGGCACGTGGTGTCTTCAGAAGGCATCAGGGTAGACCCTAAAAAGATTAAGGCTATAGTAAATTGGAGACCGCCTAGGAATGTGCCAGAAGTCCGAAGTCTCTTGGGCTTAGCCGGCTATTATAGGCGGTTTGTGAAAGGTTTTTCAGTTATTGCCTCTCCGCTCACTAAGTTACTTTGGAAAGAAGCTAGATTCGAATGGACAGATCGTTGCCAAGCCAGTTTTGATCAGTTAAAGAAGATGTTAATAGAAGCTCCAGTTCTTACCCAACCAATAGTGGGTAAAGAATATGCTATGTATAGTGATGCATCAAAAAGTGGATTGGGATGCGTGCTGATGCAAGAGGGTAAAGTAGTGGCTTATGCATCCAGACAGTTGAAGCCTCATGAACAGAATTATCCGACTCATGATTTGGAGTTGGCCGCAGTTGTATTTTCTTTAAAGATATGGCGGTATTACCTTTATGGTGAGAAGTGCAGAATCTATACAGATCACAATAGTCTTAAATACTTGCTTACTCAGCGAGATCTCAATTTAAGACAGTGCAGATGGCTAGAATTGTTCAAAGACTACGATTGTATAATCGACTACCACCCAGGAAAGGCTAATGTGGTAGCTGATGCTTTGAACCGGAAGATGATAGCAACCTTGTTATTTCAAGGTTGTAGATGGAAATTTGCATCTGATGGGGCTTTGTTAGCTCAATTGCGAGCTCGCTCTAATCTCAGACAGACAGTTCTAGATGCACAGTCAGATGATGTAAAGCTACAACAGTTGGCTCAATCAGTTTATACAGGAGGTCCGATAGAATATTCTATTGGGATTGATGGTGGTCTCTACTATCGGAATCGATTGTGTGTGCCAAATGTTAATGAATTAAAGAGAGCCTTATTGCAAGAAGCCCATAATACAGTATTTACCATGCATCCTGGTAGCAACAAAATGTATAGAGTTTTGAAACAGTTCTATTGGTGGTCAGGAATGAAGAAAGATGTGACTGGGTATGTTTCCAAGTGCCTGACATGTCAGCAAGTAAAAGAAGAGCATCAACTTTCTTCGGGACTGCTGAATCCTCTTCCTATTCCTCAGTGGAAGTGGGACAATGTCACTATGGATTTTGTTACAGGTCTACCCACTACTCAAAGAAGACATGACGCAGTGTGGTTCATAGTAGACAGATTGACATAGGTGGCTCATTTTATACTGGTTCAAACCAATTACTCAATGGACAAGTTAGCTGAATTGTATATAGACCAGATTGTTAGACTGCATGGGGTACCGATCTCAATCATTTTCAGATCGGGATCCGAGGTTCACTTCCAGATTTTGGAAAAGTCTACAACAAGCCTTAGGCACAAAGCTCCTTCTTAGTACTGCTTTTCATCCTCAAATCGATGGACAGTCGGAGAGAATCATATAGGTATTAGAGGATATGTTAAGAGGCTGTGTTTTAGACTTTCCTGGGAGTTGGGATAAATATGTGACTTTAATGGAGTTTGCATATAACAATGGCTATCAAACTAGAATTGGTATGCCACCATATGAAGCTTTCTACGATCGGAAGTGTAGAACTCTTTCCTGCTGGATGGAGTTAGCTGAAAGCAAATTGACAGGTCCTGACATTGTTAAAGATACCGAAGAAAAGATTCAACTTGTCAGGCAACGATTGAAAGAAGCCAGTGATAGACAGAAATCGTATGCGGATTTGAAAAGAAAGGATATTGAATATCAGGTTGGTGATAAAGTGTTCTTAAAGGTGTCCCCATGGAGAAAAGTGCTATGATTTGGAAAGAAAGGAAAGCTCAATCCCCAGTTTATTGGTCCTTACATAATCTTGGAACGAATTGGATCGGTAGCATATCGACTAGATCTTCCCAGTGAACTATCAAAGTTGCACAATGTTTTTCATGTTTCGATGCTCCGGTGATATCAATCTGATGAGTCACACATCATACCAGTGCAAGATATTAGTGTCAGAACTGATTATACGTATGATGAAGAGCCTAAACAGATTCTAGCCAGAGAAGTTAAATAGTTAAGGAACAAAGATGTTCCCCTAGTCAAAGTATTATGGCAACACCATGGAGTACAAGAAGCGACTTGGGAACCTGAAGCAGCTATGCAAGCTCAATACCCTCAGCTCTTTAGTACAGGTATGAATTTCATCCTTCGAGGACGAAATTCTTTTAGGGGAGAGAGTTGTAATGCCCCTCAGTATATCCTAGTAGAATTATTACTAATTAATTATGAATGTTCATGTTTAATTAAGTATAAATGCATGTAGAAGGACCTAATTGAAAAGCTAAAGGGTAAGTTATGGGGTATTACTAGAAATAAAGGAAAGTTAAGGGACTAAAAAGCAAGTTTGGCTTAAACATGACATTTGGACCAATTGAAATCAAGAGAGAGGAAGATATTTTTGGTGGAGAAGTGGCCGGCCAACCATTGGTCTTCACTCTCCATCTTCATCTTTTCTCTCTCCCAAACCCTAAACTCTCTCTCATCCTCTCTCTCTAGATTTCTTTGACTTGGGGTAAAGAAAAAGAGAAAGATTTGCTTGAGTTTAGTGGTAAGATAATTTGTTTCTTCTTTGATATGTGTTGCTCTTTGTCTAGCTTGCTGGTTTTTTATAGAAGTGTTTTATGTTATAGAAGGAGAATCAAGTAAAAAGAAAGGAAAGGAGGCTCTTCAAGGTTGAAGAGAAAGGTGGAGTTTAAACAAGGTATGGGAACTTAGGGTTTTGTATGTGTATATATATATATATTGAATTATCATGAGAGAGATCTTGAATGCCTCTCTCATGTGTTTTATGGATGATTTGAAGCTTAGAAGGGTTTAGAGTTGAAAACATGCAAGTTTGGTTGAAAATATGAAAATCTGTTTTAAAGATTATTTGACCAATTTGTACACTTTTGCTCATATCTTGAGCTATAGTTATTTAAATGATAAAATTCCAGTTGGTATACAAACTAGACTTGTATATCTTGATTTTTTTAGAAGAGACCGAAATCTGATTTTCACTTATTGATAGTGAAAATCGGTATTGAAATCTGACTGTGACTTGTATTTCATTTTCATGAACAATCTGTGGTTTTTCTTGAATATCTGGAGTTTTATAGGTCCAATTGAAATGATTTTTGATATTTTAAAAACTAGAAACATAGGCCTACAACTTTGTTGAGGCCATTTTGGCTAAAATTGTTGTTTTTCAGGTAAAAAATGGTATAGAAGTCGAGACTAGAAATCGGTCTCGAGCCTGTTTAGGGCTCACGGTTGCCATGAATTTCATAGTAACTGTGAGGTGCCTAAATTTTCAGTCCAGACCAAAAGTATTTTCTGGATCACAGTTACCAAGGTTTCATAGTAACCGTGACCCAGTCTCGTAGCATTTCTTCACGGTTACTACCCTAGGCTTAGTAATTGTGAGGAAATGAACTTTTGGTCCAGAAACAAAATCCATGCTATCTCACGGTTACTAAGGAATTCATAGTAACCGTGACCCGAGTTCACACCCTACTTCACAGTTACTACGAAATTGTTGGTAACCGTGAGGTAGTTCGTTGTTTTGTCTAGAATCAAAGAGCATTATATCTCACGGTTACTAGGAATATGATAGTAACCGTGGCCCTTAGTACAAGTCTGGGTTCACGGTTACCAAAAATTGTTAGTAGCCGTGACCCTCCCCTGTATTTTGAAAACTGTATTTTTTTTAATTTCTTTTGAGGTACAGACTTGTCTAAGCCCTTCCTAAGCTTATAAATCATCCTAAATTATAGTCATATAGCAAAATGAATATCCATAAATGCAAGGCTTGCTTGTTAATTGAAAGGTGAGTTTCTATTACTCAAAATAGTAACATACATGAATTTATTTCAAAGAAATTATAGTATATGATTCTTAATTATGCTATAAAGATGAAAATGCATAATATTATAATGATTGTCATTTGTTAATGCTATATTGAATTATAGTGATGAAATTTCATGATATATGAAATATGATATGTTATGCCTGCACTTAGAGACTTGGTTGTGGATAGATAGGCATGCCTATAGGGTTTGCGTCGCAGCTGCTTCTGTTTGACTCTCATGAGTCTTCTGTTTGACTCTTATGAGTCTTCTGTTTGTCTCTACATGAGACTTCTGTATAGATACCTTCGGGTATCCATTGCACCTGTTATCCACACCCACAGGAAATTACGCAGGCCATTGATGCAAATAATGATATGCATATACAGTTTGAAATCTGTTACTGTTCTGATTAAAGGATACTATTATATGTTTATTAATCCAGTAAATGCATTGTATTTTATTGTAATGAATGCTTGGTGGTAACTACTGTGAGTGGTTATCAACCTATTAGTTGTTTCCTACTAAGCTTTTTAGCTTAGCACGGGTGTTTATCCGTGTAGGTTCGCAGGGTAAAAATTTTGTTCAGGGACAAAGCCAACAATCTCCCAAGCCGACATCAGAATAGAAGTAGCATTTTGATGTATAAGATTGATTTTGCATCTCTTTTGGTTACATCCAAATATTTGTATGTAAAGGCATGTAATTATAAAGTTATGTAAAGAATAATCAATAACATATGATAGTATGAATGTATGTATGTATGCTCATATATGCATCATCAACAGATAAGTCATAGGATTAATGGGATTAATGAATGTAATTAGTAACAGTAATTAGGATTATCTAGTATAGTCATTACAAGAAAGGTAAACAACAATAAATGAAGAGACAAACACTTTGCTAAAGAACGGATCATAAGGGAAGTTTTGTATCTGGAGTAGCTATCCAATGTAGTCCTGGTAAAGAAAGCTAATGGGAAATGGAGGATGTGCATAGACTTTACCGATCTGAACAAAGCTTACCCCAAAGACAGTTATCAACTACCCCCAAAAACAGTTATCCACTACCAAACATAGACATGTTGGTAGATTCAACAGCCGAATTTGAGGAATATGCCTTTATAGATGCCTCGATAGGATACCATCAGATCCTAATGAACCCTGAAGACGAGGAAAAAACAACATTTATTACTCATAGGGCCACATATTGTTACATCATGATGCCTTTTGGATTAAAAAATGCAGGAGCCACATACCAAAGATTGATGAACAAGCTATTTACTGGATAGATAGGTCAAAATATGGAGGTTTATGTAGATGTCATGATAGTCAAGAGCAGGACCTCGGGTGACTTAGCCAAGAAGCTCGAAGAGAAGTTTTCCACCCTTTGAAAGTTTGGACTCAAATTAAACCTAAAAAAATATGCATTCGAAGTCCAGTCTGGTAAGTTCCTTGGATTTGTGATCTCAAAAAGGGGAATAGAAGCTAACCCAACAAAAATTGAAGTTATTATAAAAATGGAGCCGCCAAGGTTGATCAGGGATGTACAAATATTAAATGAAAAGATTATGGCACTAGGAAGATTTATTTCTTGTTCGGTAAAGTGATGCCTCCTCGTTCTATAAGTCCTTGAAGAATCTGAAGAATTTCGAGTGGGGTCCAGAATGTCAATCTACTTTCAAAGAACTCAAGGAATTCCTAAGTTCTCTGCCACTGCTTAGTCGACCACAACTAGATAAGAAACTATTCATATACCTAGCAGTTTTAAAAGGGGCGGTAGGATCAGTCTTGATAAGGAAGGAAAGCACACAATAGTTTCCTGTATACTACACCATTAAAGTTCTTCATGGAACCAAACTAAAGTACCTTGTTCTCGAATAGTTAGCTCTAGCCCTAGTCAATTTCGTAGTGAAGCTCCGTCCTTACTTCCAAGCACATACAGTAGTTATTCGGACAAACACTTTGCTTAAAAAAGTCATGTAAAAACATGATGCATCGGGCAGGATAACAGAATAGGCAACACATTTGGTACAATTTGATGTCCGGTATGAACCACGCTTGGCAATGAAATCCTAAGTATTAGTGAATTTTGTAGCAGAGCTCTATGCTACCCTAAACGAGCTGAATAAGATAGCGTGGAAACTGTATGTTGATGGAGCTGCATCATCGGAAGGGGTGAGTGTAGGAGCCGAACTATCCATCCCAAGAAAGATACTCATACAAGGACTGGCCAAGATATCTTTTCCATCATCGAATAATGTGGCGGAATATGAGATGTTATGTAATAAGTGTAAATTATGTATAGTTTTTAGTATGTTTTAAGTGTTGTTATTTAGTTAATTTAGTTTAATTTTGGTTAATTTAGAGTTAAAATGTTAATTTGTATGTTTTTGAAGTTAATTTAAAGTTTTGGTGCTTTCAGGTATATTTTGCTAAGAAAAGGGTTTAATTGCAAAAATACAAGTAATTGGGGGTCAAAACTGTGAAATTGGAAAATTGATGCCAGAAAATAAGCGTGAAGTCCAGAAGACTTATGCATGGCTGTGTGTCTCAAAGAAGCGAAATATACGTGGCTGTGTGTCTCAAGGAAAAAGAAATTGCATGGCCACATGAATTTTATCAAAAGAAGATGATTGGCCACTTGAAACAAGCAAATGAAGATGCATGGCCATGTGTCTCATAGAACAAAAAGATGCGTGGCTGTGTGTGAAACAAGAAGAAGAAAATGCATGGCCATGTGAAAGCACAACAAAGAACTATGCATGGCTATGTGATTTTTATCAAAGAAACTTGAGTGGCCGTGTATCCCTACAAAGAAGGATACACGACAGTGCATCACCAAAGAAGAAATGTTGAGTGGCCACATATGATTTTCTCCAATTTAAAGAAGGATTTTTTTCAGACTTCCCGATCAAGGAGGATTTGCTTCCTATTTTATTTCTAGAGTTTAAGAAGGATTCTACCACTAATTTGGCCTATAAAAAGGAGTCTGAAGCACCAAAGAAAGGAATTAATCTTTTCATCAAGAAAATTATCATCATTAATTCATTAGTTTTAGCTTTTACGTAGTTTTTAGTTTTTGTTGATTTTACTGCTTTCTCTAGAGCTTTATTTTGATTTTAAACATATTTAGTGAATAGTTTTTTTTTTTTAACTTTTGCTAAAGGATACTTGAATCCTTAAATTTTATTATTATGACTTAAGCTTGTGCTTCAATTTAATGCAAGTTTGATTACTTCTTAGTTTTTAAACACAATCTTATCTTTATTCAACTAAAATTGATTGTTAACTTGATTAAGCATTGGTTAGTAATTGATTTTAGTTGGATCATTGATATGTATGTTCTTAGGTTAAATTATTTGGATTGACGCATGATTATAATCTGAATAAGCTATAATTTTGTGTTAATTAAAGTAAGTTAAGATTATGAAAGGTGTAACTAAGAATAGGTAAAAGTTAAATTACTTGAGAAAGGATTTAATAAACATTTAGGAGGATTAATTCAGATCTTTATGTTAAGTGTTTAGTTTATCTGAATAAGAAAATTTTAATGCTTGGAAAGATAATCTTGAGTAAAGTTATTTGGATTTATTAATCTGAATTCTTCATAATCACTTGTATTTCTCTTTTGATTAAGTCATAATAATATTGGTTAAGATGGATAGTCTTTTAGTGAAAGTTGCTTTTAATATTGATTTTTACCTTAATTACTTGCTTGCTTTTGTTTTACCTTTAATTATTTCAACTCTTTTAAATGTTTTATTTTATTTTTAGCTTATCAATTCTGTTTTTAGTTGTTAACTTCAACTATCACAACTTTTGGGATTCCTCTTTTTTTTTTCTTCACACAAATTCTATTTTAAAATTAAAATCATCCACACAAACACAAATTTTCCTTAGGTTTGATATTTTGGGTCATAATTATATTTTTCTATATTACTAAACCGATCTAGTACACTTGCTAGACTACGGTTATTATGCTTTGGGTTGGAGCTCGCCCTCGAGGTAAAACCTGACTCTTTACTTATCTACCTTGGCTCACAATTAGTTGTCAGTCAATGGATACAAAATTTTGAAACTAAAGAACAAGTGATGATAAAGTACCGAGACATGGTATCGACCCTACTAGCTCGATTGGAATAGGGCGGGAGTTCATGGGCAATTGAACAAATACCTCGAAAGAAAAACCAGGAGGCCAATTTGTTGGCCAAACAGGCGTTCTCCAACAGTACAATAAAAATAGATGGGATGGTATGGGCCGTTCTCACGCAGCCCTTATACGAAAAGTGCTCGGTACAGATGAATGAGCAAATGGACGGATGATGACTGCCAATCTACAGATTCCTAGACACATGTGCCCTTCTAGAAAATCGGGTGGAAGTAAGAAAAATAGTTTGAAAATCCAACCTATATGTTATTTTGGACAAAAGGCTATACAAGAGATCATATTCCCACCCCTGATCACTATGCCTGAGTACGGATGAAGGCAATTATGTTCTTCGAGAAATATATGAAGGAATTTGTAGGGCACATGAAGGAGCTTAAATGATAGCCCAAAAAGCATTGTTGTAAGGGTATTATTGGCGGAGTATGGAAGCATATGCTAAAAAATTGGTGAGGAAGTGTGATAAATGTCAGCGGTTCAAAAAAATAATTCACGAATAGTCAGTACGGCAGACCCTAATACACAGTCCTTGGCCTTTCGCACAATGGGGAATATATACTGGGGCCATTTCCACATGCAACTGGATAAAGAAAATTCTTGGTGGTAGCGGTGTATCATTTTACCAAATGGGTTGAAGCTGAACCGTTGGCAACAATTACTCCAGTAAACATTATCAAATTTGTTCGGAAGTGGATATTAACTAGGTTCGGGATTTCTAACACTTCCATTACTGACAATGGCAAATAGTTTGATTGTCAATCTTTTAGGGATTTTTAGGAAGAGCTACACATTTAGCTCAGATTCACATCAGTTTACCACCCCTAATCAAATGGCATGACCGAATTGACGAACAGAACAATATTGATGGGGTTAGAAAGAGGTTAGATGAAGCCAAAGGCCTGTGGGTCGACGAGCTAAATAGCGTACTATAGGCATACCGAACCTTACCCAGATCGGCAATAGGCACAACCCCTTTTTCCCTAACTTATGGCATAGAGGTAGTCATTCCCTGTGAAATTGGAATGTCGAGCCTGAGAACTGAGCAACACAATCATGAAACAAATAAGGATTCATTGTTACATTGCCTAGACACACTTGAAGAAAAAAGAGAGCAAGCCCAGATTTGAGCAACAACCTACAAACAACGGATGGCGTCCTACTGTAATAGGAAAATAAAGCCTTGGACCTTTCGAGTAGGCAAACTAGTATTAAAGAAAGCCATTGAAGCTCAGATAGCTGTGTGGGTTAGCAAATTGAGTCCCAATTGGATAGGTCTATTCGAGGTAAATGAATTAGTCAATTTCAGTGCGTACAGGCTCAAGGATATGAAAGGAAAGGTGCTGTCGCATTCGTGGAATATTAACAACTTGAAAAAATACTACCAGTAACCTCACCCAAACAGGCATGTTTTCCGGGGGTAATGATCGCCAAAGCTCACAGGTATGCTCGCCAGGAGCCTAAATGCTTGAATAGGAATATTCGTCGGGAGCAGCTCGAAAAGACTCATAGGCATGATGCTAGGAGTGCATAAGTCCAAATCCCAATAAGCATGTTTTCCAAAGGGAAACAATACCAAGATCGGTCAGGCATGATCGCCAGAGAGCATACTTTGTATTTGAACTCACTAAGAAAACCTTGTATTTTTCTAAAAGTAGTTTTGCAAGTACGATCCCATGTAAAAGCTCAGCTCGACAGCTTAAGCCGTAAGCATGCAAATCAAAGCTTACCTCAGCCGCTAAAGTCGAAAGTATTTTTTATTCTCAGTTGTTTATGTCTCTAAAAATTTCTTAAGATTTCTCAAAGAGAATCTTGCTCTACCAGGTCTACTCGCAAATGGCTCAAAAAAACATAACAACTTGCATGAGAAAGTTCGGTTAAAGAACAAAAAAGCCATCAAAGAGCATTCAGTTAAAAGTGCAGAAAAATAAATGGCGAAGTCAATAAAAAGGAAAAAATAACGCTTTTTATAAATATCGCAAGTACAAGAGAAAATAGGCCTCAGATGCTACAGAAAAACAAAGAAATCTATTCCTCATTAGGATCTATATCATCAATCCAAGTAAAATTCTCCTGGGGGAACTTGTTCTTCAGAACTTGGATGATCTTATCAGCATATGCAACCACTTTGTTCGCAACTAGATCATCCATTTTCTCTGCCATCTCGAAGAGCCTTTTCTCAAGCGAGATGACCTTACTTTTCAAGCCAATCTTCTCCACTTGATACATCTTAAGCTCAGCCTTAGCAGCTCAGCAATCCTCTCGGGCCTTGTCAGCAGAAACCTTGGCCTCAGATAACTTGCGATTCACCTCCTAGACTCCCTTATGAAAGGCCTCCTTTGCCTCCTTAACTTTGGCCTTATGGGCATCTGCCTGATCTTTCCAAGTGGTAGCAGTTTGCTCGGCTTCCTTCAATTTTTCCTTTAGTTCGAAGGTTATCCCTTCTCCTCCCTTATAAGGCCCAAAAGTTGGCTCATTTTTTCGACCACGGCGTTGGAAAGGATTGCACTCTACAAAAAAGAAAAGGTAAAAAAAAAGAAAGGGGAAGAAGGAGAGAAAAAAGATAAAAGATAAAAACATAAGTTCAGAACAAGGTACCTCAACCTGATGCTGCCTCATCACTGAAGACAAGCAGTCCACCCTCAAGTTCATAAATGATGACACTTCCTCCTGAATATAGGTCAATAACGAGCAAAAATTGTTGAACTTCAGATTTGTAGATCTATAGGTAGGGGGATTAGATAGCCAAAGAGTCCAAACCTCTTCTATCATCTTATTAACCAACTCGTTCCATTCCGGAGAAAAGGACATTGATCGATGCACTGAAAATCTGGAGGAAGACGGATCGAGGAGGTAGGAAAAGCGTCGAAGATAGTTATAACGTTGGACAGGCTATTCGGCGACGAGCTTGTAGAAGGTAAGTTTTGAGCTTGACTTGGCGGAGCAGGGATAGGCCCATCGCCGCATCGGCTACAGGAGTAGGAGGTACGAAGGTAGGAGCATAAGTTTTACTCCTCGTTTGTATCGGCTCGGCATCGACAGATTGGGACCCCTCGTTAAGCTTGGTCCTCTAGGCCTTGACCTTATCACCAAAAGACAATTTTTCGTCCCTCTTCATGACTGCAAAGAAATAACATAATGAGAAAGAAATTAGAATTAACATCCATAAGAGAAATCAAAAGATATACCTCGAATATTGCTTAGAGGCGTGAGGAAGGACTTAGGGTCCAAAAACTCGTAAATGTCAAGTTTTTGGCGACAGAGCTCCCTCCACCGAGCTAAGGTGTTCTCTTCATCTTCAGTAAGCATGGCACGAGGCTCGTTCCTATTCACAAATTGACCCCGGGATGTTCGAAAAGGAAACTCCTTGTTGCTTTTTATAACAAAGAATCGGTGCTTTCAATTTTTAAGGGATTTCAGCTTTCCAAAAAAAATGCCGTACCCAGCATAGCTTGTATATAACAATCGTATTCGATTATATTTCTAAGACCAACCACGTGGGTTACCTTGAATAGGCGGACAGTGAGGTCGATCCCTTTCTTCGCTGTCCAGATTTGGAGTTCGGTAATAGTGATCCAGGCATTGGGATGCAATTGGCTAATAGTTAGGTCATAGTATTTTATAAGGGAAGTTTTAAAGGCAATTAGAGGAATAGTGACCCCAGCTCGGACGTTAGCTTCGTAGAGGACTAGCTTCTTCTTATCGTTAAAGTTATAATTAGCTGGGATATAAGGGTTAGGAGCTAAGAGTTTGTATCAGGGGGCTATTCCTAACTTGGCTCAAAAGCTTGGTAGCTCGACAGCATTCATAGACGAACCTACATCGTCTATACGAGGATTGGATTTTGAGGGTTTTTGTGGTTTGGTGTTGGTAGTCGCTAGCACTTCTATGCTCGAAAGGTTCACAGCAGTAACCTCGGTAGTTGGACTAGAGCTCGGAGGAATTACCTGGAACTCAAGGAGCTCCATAGGTACACTAGCGGTGGACAAACTACGAGCCGAAGTGCTCAGGGTACTATCCTCTAAAAGGTTATCAGAAATCCTAATTTTGCTAGAATCTGAGGTCCCACTCATCTCACAATAAAGGCAAAAGCAAAAAAAAAAAAAAAAGAAAGAGGAGGAATGCGTGAGCAAGAAAGGAAATGAAGAAAGAATACGATAGAGAAATTGACTTGAAAATTGAAAAAGTCTTTGAAGACGGATGTAGTAAATGCCAAGGAAAAAAGAAGAGAAAACAGAGAAATGGCTAAGAAAAAGGTAAAAATGAAACAATCTAAAGGGTATTTATAGTAAGGATGAGCCATTGGATCAAAAAGAGTCAAACGGTGTAGATCACATTGATATGTGTGAAATTAATTACGGTTGACAGCTGGGTTCGAAACTCGTGGAGATGAAATTATAACTCTAACAACACGGGGATCGAAAGGGCTATAATTATTACAATTATAGAAACCGAAGTGTCACGGCGAATCTAAAAAAGGGAGACAGTTAGAGAAGCTCGGATTAATAATTCAAACCGTTACAAGGAGTCTAGAAAAATATCGACATAAATGTCTCATACTTCGGGAGGGGGGACTTGCCTTAAGCCTAGGCCCATAGTCTGCATCCCGATTACAATGACCGGCAACCTGAGCATGCCCGTTCCTAGGGTCCAGCTAGGAACATGGGTCAGAGTTTAATCTCTCATTTAAGGAAGACGTCCTATTTAGGCAGGAGTCCTGTGAAGGAAGGATTCATATGGCTATCAGGATTTCAGGAAAAGATGGGACACTTACCCCTATAAAAGGCAGTCGTAATGGACAGGTATGGCTTTAAGCCGATTTACCCCATTAAGCCTCATTCTTTCATAGAGCACTAACTTGACTGTCAGAGAGTTTTCTTGTCGGACTCTGTTGGATTCTCCCTATTTGCAGGTTCGTTGGTGCATTGAACAAGAGTTCACCTGCAGAAAACAGTCCGATAATTTCGAACTGTTATTAGTAGTGTGATACTTTTAGTGGACGGGTTCTCATCATCACGAACCATGTGAGTTTGATAGTTTTCTTTAGTAGCAATTATTTTTCATTTTATTTATTTCAAAACAAGTTTTTTCCATTGTACTCTAACAAGTTATAAATACTTAATGCGTTCATAATATGATCTTTTAAGATAATATCTCTTTATATATATTAAAAATTTAAAAGTTAAACTCTCATTACATATTAACATGGTTAAAATTAACTTGTGATATCCCTAGAAGAACTGAAGAATTAGTTCAATTGATAACAGAGAACTTTCACGTCTTTGTTAACAAAACATTTGCCCGCATTTTGCAAAGAATAAAATATTATGTTTAATATCTATATTTGATATGTTGGTATAAATATATTGAGTAAATAATCATTATTTTATTTATGAGAATGGAGTGAGACTAAAAGCGATGATGAGTGATCCCCGCTTGCCATAATAGCTGCGTGGATGGGGAGAGGCCATTTATTCATAGATTTAAAAAAAAATTAGAGAATCAGTAGTTCTGACAGAGTCAGAAATCGGCACTCAATTCCACTGTTTCCAACACTGCATAGGATCCACAATGTCAAATGACGGCATGTATTTTTGCCAGTTTCCATCTCCTGAAGCAGTCAAACAGTTGGGATCCATCCCACCAAGTCAAATACCGATACTGAATTATGCTGATTTCCAGCATCCTAAATTTTGAATTATTTTTACTGTAATCCTTATTTTCAATTTTTTTAAAAAAATACCCTATTTCCCAAAAACAACCCATTTCTTGTGAAAATATATTGGCATAAAATAAGTTATATTAATTGTTTGAAATTTATAAAAATTTAACAAATGTATTAAAATTTTGATAGGGTGTTGTTACTTGTTATATCATTATTGTTACCATCATTTATTTATTTTACTCTGCTATATGTGATCTTACAAATAGTATGCTAATTTATATAATATTGGTAGATTTAATATTTATATTTTTGATAGTTTTTTTTATATAATTACATCATTGAGTAGGATCGTAATCGATTGAAAAAATAACTAAATTTTTAACTATTTGAATTACATAAAATTACATTTTAATAGATTTTTGTTACAATAGTTTTAACAGTTTTATTTCTAAAGTAACATCTCAATAGCTATGAGCTGGTTTAGATTTAAGTGAGAGTTTTTAAATTTAAATTTTTCGGTTTCTTATAAGAAAAGTCTTAATAGTTTTAACATTTATGTAAACAGAATTTACATGATATTTAGAGCTAGAATAGAATTAGAATTATAAAATATTACTGTCGTTAGATTTATAGTTATAACAGTAATAGATTATACTAATAAAATTAACAAATAATTATGCTCGATTATATAATAATAGTTAATTTATAATTAAAACTATTTATTTATCATGTAAACATAAAAGTTAGAGTGCAAAAGAGTTAATAGATTTTTTAGTTTACTCGCTTGGTCGATCCTTTTACCCTCTATACTTTTACATTATTCCGATAAAAATAAATATACTTGTATATATATATTTTGTTTATGAACCTCCGAATCTGACTTTTTTGGGTAAGTATTGAACTTAAAATCTCTCTCTATGTAATAATAATAATAATAATAATAATAATAATAATAATAATAATAATAATAATAATAATAATAATAATAATAATAATAATAATAATAAAGAAAAAAAAAAGCAAAATAGATAACATGATTGGGAGATCCTAATGGATTCCCGGATCATGAGTACTTTTAAACTTCTGAAAGGCTTTTCTCCATGCCAAATTGCCAACCGCTCTATCTAACAAAGTTTACGATGAAAAAGCTCCTTTTCATTGAAGAAAATCTCAAAATATATACAAGTGATTAGAGATAAAAAAAGGAAAGATCAAGAAAGAAAATTAACATATGTTAGCCTAGAAATCAGCTAAACTATATAAGGAAAGCCAATTTATTTCAAATCTATACATATATACACTGATATCCCCCCTCAAATTGATACTGGGCGATCCAGAAGCATCAATTTGTTAATAAGAACTGATGTCGACCACTAGAAAGAGCCTTAGTAAACACATCTGGAGTCTGATGCTCCGTAGTGATATGTGGTAGAGAAATGACATGGAAATCATATGCCTTACGAATAGAGTGACAATCCACTTTAATATGCTTTGTATGCTCATGAAATACTGGATTAGCTGTAATCTAAATATCACTAGTATTATCAGCATGGAGAGGTGTAGGATCAGCTTGGCAGAAGCCAAGCTCAGCCAAAAGTACTCGAAGCCAAAGGATTTCTGAACAAGCAGAGGATATAGCTCTATATTTAGACTCAGTGGAGGACTTAGACACACGATCTTGCTTCTTGCTTTTCCAAGAAATCAGTAATCAACCAAGAAACATGCACCAACCAGTAATGGATCGTCGAGTATACGAGCACCCAGCCTAATCAGCATCACTATAAGCAACAAGACGGATTGGAGAGTCAACTGGGAAAAGCAAACCTCGTGTGGAAGTACCATGTAAATAACGAATGATGTGACAGACAGCAGCTAGATGAAGATGCCTGGGTGCTTGCATAAATTGACTAACCTGTTGAACAGTAAAAGAAATGTCTGAACGAGTAATAGTTAGATAGTTTAGACTGCTGACGAGGCGTCTATACAAAGAAGGATCAAAAAGAAAATCACCCTCATCACAACAATATTTAACATTCACTTCCAAATGAGTATGAACAGGACGACCATCTTGAAGACCAACCAAAGAAATAAGCTCCTGAGTATACTTATGTTGATGTAAAAAAATACCAGCTGTGGTAGAACACACTTCAAGGCCCAAAAAATAGTGTAAAGGACCCAAATCTTTCATATGAAAGGCACCTTGAAGGCGCTCCTGAAGCTGAGAAATCAAGTCAGAATCATCCCCAGTAATAACAATGTCATTGGCATATACTAAAAGCAAGACAATTCCCTTAGAAGTTTTGCACAGGAACAAGGAAGAATCATACTGACTTTGAACAAAAGAGAAACTAAGAAGAGCAGCATAAAATTTATTAAACTAGGCCCGAGGAGCTTGTTTCAAACCATAGAGTGACCTCTTTAACTTACAGACATCTGAAGAGTGAGTAGAAAATAATCTAGATGGTGGCATCATGTATACATCTTCCTGAATATCTCCATGCAAAAAGACATTTTTCACATCCATCTGTCGTAAGGGCCACCCCTTTGAAGTAGAAATAGCAAGAAGGAGTCGCACAGTCGTGCCTATTACTGAGAGCGACCAACCTTGCTTTATATCGTTCAAGTGAGCCATCAAATCTTAGCTTAATTGAGTATACCCATTTACAACCAATGGGCTTAATTCTAGCAGGACAAGGAATAAGATCCCATGTATGATTCTCTTGAAGAGCCTGGAGTTCTTCTTGCATGGCTTTGACCCAACATGCTTGTTTAGCCGCCTGAGAATAAGAAGTAGGAACTATAGCATGAGATAACGTGGCAGAGAAACCATACCTATCTGGAGGCCGACGAACACGAGTGCTTCTTTTAGTGGTCATTAAAGATGGCAACGGATTAGGGTCGGAAAGAACATGTGATGATGGAGGGGGCTATCGTCGTTGATAGACCGTTCCCGGCTGAAAATGTTCAATTGGGCGAGAGGTGCCATCAAAGTGAGGTAGAAGAACACATTCCGAAAGAGAAACATGTTGTTGAAAGTAGTACTCATGTTCAAAGAAAATCACATTTTTAGAAACACGCATGCGATTAGCAACAGCATCATAGCATAGAAATCACTTGTGAGCAGTACTATAACCCATAAAAGCACACCGAACAGATTGAGCTATAAGCTTGTGACGCTCATGAGGAGGCAAGTAAACAAAACAAACACAAACAAATGTGCGCAATGTATGATAATCAGGGTGCCTGCGAAATAGACGATAATAAGGGAATCAAAATTCAACTGCTGAAAAGGAAGAAGACTGCAGTACCCAAAGTTTCCACCCAAAATTTAGAGGGAACTGAAGACTATAGAAGCAATGTGCGAACCATATCTAACAAGTGACGGTTCTTCCGCTCAGCCAACCCATTCTGTTGAGGAGTGTAAGGACATGATCGATGAGATATAATACCTTTTTGTTGCAAGAAACCCTGAAAATCATGTGACATATATTTCCCACCATTGTCTGATCGTAAAACTCTTATGCAGGTAGAAAACTGTGTCTCAACATAAGCCACAAAAACGCGAAATGTAGTTAGCACCTTAGCTTTGGAATGCAAAAAATATATCCAAGTGAAACGGCTGTAGTCATCAATGAACGTAACAAAATATTTATGCTGCTCATGTGAAATTACAGGAGTAATACCCCAAACATCACTATGTATAACTGCAAAACAAGTATCAGCACGACTACCACAAGCTGGAAAAGGCAATGTCTTACTTTTTCCCAATTTACAAGTAGAACAATCAAGAGATAATATATGACCAGAAGACTAAACTTTATTTCCAAGAAAATCATGTTCCATTAACTTATTCAAAATTACATTATTCGGATGGCCTAACTGTTTATGCCAAACTTCAGCCTTATTGTCAACAATATTAAAAACTAAAGACAAAGTACTAGGAACAGTAAACTGCAATGGAAACAATCTGCCCACTTTAGGCCCCCTCGTGATCACCTTCCCCGACACCTGATCCTGCACAAGACAACCACCATGAGAGAAGTTTACATTACAGTTATTTTTCACCATTTGACCAACCAAAATCAAATTAGTAGACAATTCAGGAGAAACAAACACATTATAAAAAAAGGTCTAATATCACCAATGGCAGTAATATGAAGGTCATTTCCATTAGCAATCTGAATATTTTGTGTGCCAGTATATTTTCGAAGATTTTGTAACAAATGAGAAGACCCAGTCATATGATTAGATGCACTAGAATCAACAAGCCAAGGAGAAAAAACATTTTTACCTTGCCCTTGAAGATTAAAAGCAAAGAATGCTGATAAAATCATCTGTTGTACCATTTTTGGAGTAACAGTAGACTAATTAATGGTAGGTATAGCATTGGGAGATGGTGTAGGTGGTGGAAAATCACAGCTACTAGCTGGAACAACAGCTTGTAAGCCTTGAATTCTATGATTTTCTGGATGAGTAGGACAATTCTTTATAATGTGTCAAGTCTGCTTACAATAATTGCAGAATTTCTTACTACAATTACGAGCAATATGCCCATACTCCTTGCAACTAAAGCACTGCACCTATCCCTTTTCACGATTCTTTCCTTAAGCAGTATAAGCAACATTGACAATTTCAGATGACTCCCTAGATGCACCAATAATAGCCTGTGTAGCCAACCTCTGCTCCTCACACAATAATTCACCAAAACACACATCCAATGATGGAACCGGATTTCTATTCAGCAATCCAGCTCGAGTAACTTCAAATTCTAGCCTTAATTTCATCAAGAACTTATCACGCCGACTTTCTTCATGAATTGCTTGAAGACTGGTTAAAACCTCTCTAGGAACCTTTGCATAAATAATACCAGAATACTCGCTCGATAAATTCAAAAATTCAGAATAATAATGCTCAATAGAAATATTACCTTGACTAAAGTTGCTAAGCTTAAGTTCCAATTGAAATTGACGAGCTGTATTATCTTGATGGTATATTCTCCTAAGATAATCCCACATCTCTTTGGCAGTAGTAAAGGAATGCAAATTATTCACCATATGAGCTTCAATAGAACCAATGATCCAAGAAGCAACCCTAGCATCTTTTGTCTCCCAATCATTTCGTCCTGTCCCATCTGCTGGAGCAGGTGAAGACCCGTCAATGTGTCCCCAAAGTTCCTTTCCCTTCAAGAACATTCTGAACTGAAACTCCCATGCAGCATAATTCTTTCATGTAAATCTAATACCCAAAATCTTGGAAGAAGACATGTTGTGAAAGCAAAAAAATGACTGACCCAAGAAAAATTGCAAGATAACAAATCAAAACCAGAAGCAGGAACCAAAATAATTGCAAGTTAACGAACCAAAACCAGAAGCAGGAAGTTAATGAACCAAAATCAGATCCAAAACAAATGCACTGTCCACCCTCCTAACAAAGTCGGATGGCTAAATCAATACCGGAGAACCACCGAAAAAAGGTTTGCAATGTCGGAGAAGAAATCAGAGAAGAAACGGCCGTCGCACGTGCCTCCACGGGCCACCACATGCCTTCGCGTGAACAGTACACCGAGAGCTTCAAACGGCGCGTGAGCTACACTCACTCAACACCAGGTCACCGGACTTGGGGAACAGGCCGGAAAAGACCCTGCGCTACCTTTCTGATGGGCAATGAGATCCTGACAGATACAAAGAACAGTGACCCAAAGAAATCCCAAAATCCAGAATTGACAACCCAAAAAAAAAACACTAAAAACAGCCAAATTGGCTCTGATATCATAACAAAATTTATGATGAAAAAGCTATTTTTCATTGAATAAAATCTCAGAATATATATAAGTGATTAGAGATCAAGAAAGGAAAGATAAAAAAAAAACTAACATATATTAACCTAAAAATCAGCTAAACTATACAAGGAAAGTCAACTTATTTCAAATCTATACATATATACATTGATACTATCCAGCATGGTTATTAAAATCGAATTGGATCGGATGGTCAAATCGGTTTAACCATGAACCGTTGGCTGATCCGGTTGGTTCAATGAATGAAAACCGAATTGGATAAAAACCGAAAAATACTGTTTCAAACCGCCAAAAAATCGGTTGAACCGGGATAAAATCGGAAAAAACAGGATTAAATGATAAAAACCGGTTTGATTTTAGAAAAACCAACTTTTTGTCCAAAATATTTATACAATATTATTTTTTCTGGAAAAAAATAAAATAAAATTATAAATATAAAATAATTAAAATTCAAACAATTTAATGAATTTTTTATAAATAAAATAAAATTTTATAATTTATATTTGAAGAATTTCTTTAAAAATTTACAAGTTTTTACTATATTTATCTTAAATTTTTATTATAAATGTTGAATAACTTGAAAATATAGTCATATTGTTAATGTTTGATGATAAATATATTTTTCTAAATTATTTTTAATTTTTTATATAGTGATATTTTCATAATATTTATATAAAACTTAAAAAATAATATATTTTTTAAAAAATAAAAAAACTCGGTTGAACTCTAAAGAATCGATCGAACCACGAACCCTTAAGCTTTAATTATTCGGTCCGGTTTTAATAACATTGCTATCCAGGCGTTCCATAACTAAACCCCGTTGCCACGTGAATTTGGGCCCCGAGAATCCCAAGTCTGATAAATTACAGCTTTCCAAAAATTCTGCAAACAATGGACAGGGCCTGCTACCCCGAATGGAACCCCCGACTTTTTCATCAACCCGAAGAAAAGCATTAAAATCTTTCGTAAGAACCTAAGCATCTTGAGCACCCACCATAGCTTTTTACGCCTCATCGGGGAAGGATCCCCATAGACAGCAGTAATGTAAAAACGATTAGAAGCATGTTGGACCACTTGCAAGTGAATGAACTGGTAAGAAAACTCAAGAACCGAAATCTCCACTTCATCATTCCATAAAACCCAAATACCACCTGAGAATCCCAATGCCTCCACTCGGAAAGAATGAGAAAAACTCATATGTTTAATCACCTTATCCGCAATACAGCCGCTTATTCTAGTTTCAAGCATAATTAGAATCGAAATTCTACATATCTTAATTAAATTATTAACATGTAATTCAAACTCTTTAGAACCTGCCCCCTGACAGTTCCATGAGTTAATATGAAGTCCCATAAAACAGAAAGGAAGAGAAAAGGAACTCTTACAGAGCAATTACTGCTGTTCACCGAATGGTTCTCCCTCCATATCGTCACCGCCATGCACAACCTGAGCTGCATTATGTAACTGGAGCAAGTCCGCAATTAAACTAGAAGCTCCGTTTAATTTCAGACTAGACTCTTTTCCTTTCCTTCTCCTTTTGGTAAAAGTAGACGCCCGAATGCTCTTTAGATTCCTCTTATTAGGTGGTCTGCTTCCACTAGACCCCAGATTTTTTACTTTAAGGCTTTGGTGAAGTACTCTATCTTTCGCTGATGGTTCAGGATCGTGTCTGGAACTTCCTGGGTACTGAACCATCACGGCCTTATGAGCTTTGGAATCCAAGATTGTCGACATCATGTTCATCCCATTCGGACCCCCTGAATTAACTACTTTCTGATGCACTGTAACATTAATCTTTGAGGTATTAGCAGGCAAAACACCTAAATTCACATTCTGGTTTTCTTTGTCTAGAAGTTCATTCAAGTGACAACTAGTCTCAATTCCTGCAGCAACAATGCACTGCTTGCCTTGTGGGTTTTGTAACTTCTCACTATTAACACCATCAATAAAAAGCTCATTATTATGGATCGAGATGCCTTTCTTGACCGAGGTATTACCTCTTCCTCTCCCAGTTTTGCCAAACTTCTTCCTGCCTGGGGGAACTTGCTCTGAGGGGCTAGTCTCAGAACTCTTTTCATTCATGTTACTGCCCTGAGCTTGACTATCCATTTGCTCTGTTTCAAGCGTATGAAGATTGCTCAGAGCATCAAATCTCGACCTAGAGCCATTGTGGCCTCTACCCCTTGAACCAAATTCAGTATTACTACCATCACCATTCATTCTCTTTCCTCTCCATTGAACAACCATCCAAGGGCAAAAATTCGACCCTCCATTAGTACCCCCACCCACATCGCTACTCGGTCTCTCCCTTGTAGCATTTCTACCATAAACCTGTCCACCAGCAACCTTAACTGGTACCGCCTCGCACCCTTGCATGCACTGCTCTTTCAAGTGTCCATATTTTCCACGTAAGAAACAGATTTTGTATAAGTTTTCATATTTAACTCTAATAATCCGGTCCTTGATTTGAATTTGTGATACCAGAGGCTTTGTCAAATCCAATTCAATAGCAATACGAGCAAACTTTGCTTGTGTTTGATCAGACGTGTTATAGTCTATCTTGACAATTCTCCCAATGTTAGCGCCAACCTGACGTAGAACACGTTTGTGATAGTAGTGGAGGGGGAATCCTGAAAAGCGAACCCAAACCACAACAGAAGTTAACACGTCATTGTTCATCGAGAAGTTCGAATGCCAAGGTTGTATAGTCAAATAATGTCCCATTGTGGTCCATGGTCGTCCCACTAAAGCGTTTATGTAGTCATCCATCACGTCAAAGTGAATGAGAAAATAGTTGTTATCCAGATCCACTATTTTGTATTGTCCTTTTGGTGACCAAAGCGACTCCAGCCTACTACATAACACCCTATACGTGATAGGTCTTCCAAAAAGATGGACCATAACCGATTTTTTCCATGGTTTCGCAAGTTGAGTTTTAAGGCGGTCGGATGCTTCCAGTTTATGTAACCCCTCATTCATTGAAACTATGATCTCCTCATTATGACTGCAGTCTGAGTCCGACCCAACTTCATTCATCTCTGTTTCATTATCAATGTTCTCATCTAAATCGTAACTGGGGTTCCCAAAATGAACTTCATATGGGAGGAAAGGAATATTATCTCCATATTGTTTCTTAGCCTTGTGAAACAAGGCATCCCGAAAAGATCTCACTACACATTCCTAGTTCAACTGCTCGTTCTCCACCTGAACCTCCAGTTTCATGTCCATCTCCAAGTCCTTCTTTCTTTTCTTTCGAGTTCTATCATCTGGTGGAGATGGTAGAGGGGCTTTTTCCACCGATGCCAAAACCTTGCACTTTGCTAGGGCTTCAGCCGCCATATATCATGTTATCCATTTTTAATAATAAGGCTCAAGAAGTGCACTGAAGTTTCAGATTCAATGCAACATGGGTACTCCATTATAGTTTCAAGGATTTTGTTGTAGCTAATTGGAGGTATTCGAGGGATATTGTTGAGGCTGTTTGCTCATTTGCTAAGAATACTGATGCATGGAGCAAGGAGATTTTTGGATGTATTATGTACCGTAATCAGAAGATCCTTTCTAGATTAGGGGGCATTGAACGGTATCTTGAGAGACGTCATTTAAGCTACCTTATTAAGCGTGGGCAAGATTTGAGATTAGAGTTGAATAAGATCTTGCTTCAGGAGAAGGTGTATTAGAAACAACGTGCGAAGCCGGATTGGCTATTGGCTGGGGATAGGAATACTGCCTTTTTTCATACCAAAGTAAGGTGTATACGTAGGAGGTAGAAGAATTTTATTCATGGGCTTATCCTTCCTAACGGTGAGTGGAGCTTCGATCAAAAAATTTTGAAACGAAATGCAGTGGAGGTTTTTGGCCATTTGTATCGGAGAACATGAACTAGCGCCTATTTTTCTCATTTGAGGTAAGTTTCCAAGGTTGCCTCAGGCGTTGGTCGACAGAGTGATGAGTGATCCGAGTATGGAAGAAATCCAAAATGCGGTGTTTAGCATGAAACCTCTTAAAGCTCCTAGATTGGACGATTTTAATCCCTTGTTCTTTCAAAAGCATTGGAATGTAGTGAAGAGTACGTTACTTAACTTTGTGCAAAGGGTGTTGAAAGGAGAGTCTATAGATCCTTTTTTGTGTGTAGCTATTATTTGTCTCATTCCGAAGAAGGATAAGCCAAATTGATTAGTAACTTCAGACAAATAAGTTTATTGTCGATAGTCTACAAGGGTTTAATGAAGGTGATTACTAATAGGGTGAAACCGTGCCTGAATACCCTTATTGGTCCTCACTAATCTCGCTTCATCCCAGGAAGGCATATTTCAGAGAACATCCTTATAGTTCCGGAAGTGGCGCACCCGATGCGGGTTAAAAAAGGCCAAAAAGGTTGGGTTATGATATAGATTGACCTAGAAAAAGCTTATGACAGGCTCAGGTGGGAGTTTATTATTGTTAATTTATTAAGATTTTTCTATATACTCCATTAGTTATGCAGTAATTTATGGGATATTTTTGTATTTTTGATTAACAAGGAATGGTTGTCCTTATTTTAAGGATCTACTTCTCTTTAAAGTCAGTAGTTGTTATGTATTAGGTTTGACTTTCTTTGTTTGTAATGTCTTTCCCGTATAAAACAATCTAAATGAAATGAACTTCATGGCATGGTGGAGTTTTATTCAATTTTATTGAGTCTCTGTTTGTCTCTGTTTTTTGATATATGAGCAGAGCACTAACAAATGGTATCGGAGCTTAATTCTTAAGGGTCCTGTGAGATGGTGAGTGAATTTTCTTGTGAGTGTTTGTAAGGTGAGTGATCAAACACCATAAAGAGTGGCAGGGATGGCTTCTAACAATTCACTAGCGACGGGTCCTCCTGTATTTACAGGTGCAAATTATCACATCTGGGCAATCAAGATGAAAACATACTTGAAAGCTCAGAGTTTATGGGATGTGGTGGAAAATGATATTGAACCACCAGCACTAAGAGCTAATCCAACTTTAGCTCAGATGAAGAAATATGAAGAAGATGTTGCACGAAAGCCAAAAGCATTAACTTGCTTGCATTCAGCCTTGTCTGATGTAATCTTCACAAGGATTATGGCTTGTGAAACTCTTAAGGAAGCCTGGGATCAGTTGAAGGCAGAGTTTGAAGGAAGTGACAGGGTGAAATCTGTGAAGCTCTTAACACTCAAAAGAGAGTTTGCAATGTTAAGAATGAAGGATGGGGAAACAATAAAGGAGTATTCTTCTAAACTCCTTGACATTATAAACAAAATGAGGTTGCTTGGAGAATATTTTGCAGATCTGAAAGTCGTAGAGAAGATGTTGATGAGCCTGCCTGCAAAATTTGAATCAAAAGTATCTGCAATAGAGGAGTCTTGTGACTTAAACACACTCTCTATTACAGAACTGATTAGCAAATTTCAAGCATATGAACAACGATCTAAGGTGCGAGATGAAGAGGTGATTGAAGGTGCACTTCAAGCAAGGCACAAAGGAAAATCAGCTGCAAAAGAACGGAAGAAAAATAGTGGAAATAAATCTGGGAAAGGTAAAGCTCCATCGAACTCCAAAGAACCAGAAAAATCAAGAAAATTTCCTATTTGCAAGTTTTGTCCAAGGGATAATCATCTTGAAAAAGACTGCTGGTTCAAAGATAAAGGGCCAATTCAATGTAGATTTTGCAAAAAGATGGGTCATATAGAAAGAAATTACAGAATGAAGTAAAAAAAGGAGCTGGAACAACCCCAACAACAGGCAAATTTCACAGATGAGCAGGAGGAAGCTGATGATAGATTGTTTATGGCATCATGTTCAAATAAAAATTGCAGTGATCAAATCTGGTTCATTGATAGTGGTTGCACTAGCCACATGTCTAAAGATGAAAGTATGTTTAGCAGCATCGACAAAACTAGCAAGCCTAAAGTAAGGCTTGGAGATGGGAGGATTGTTGAAGCACAAGGAAAGGGCTCAGTAAAGGTGCACACTAAACATGGTATCAAATATATTAATGACGTTTTATTTATACCTTGTGTTGCACAAAATTTGCTAAGTGTTGCGCAGATGCTCATAAATGGATATTCACTTAATTTTATAGGGAAATTCTGCTTCATTTATGATCAATTTGACTGTTTAATAGCAGAGGTTGTTATGCTTGATAGGAGTTTTTCCATAGATTGGCATGAGATGCATCATAAGGTTAATTTTATTTCCAAGGATGACTCTTTGCTTTGGCATAGAAGATATGGGCACTTCAATTTTGCAGCTTTAAAAGGCATGCAAACTAAGGGTTTAACAAGAGATTTGCCCGAAATCTCTATGGTTGATGAAGTTTGTGATTCATGTCAGTTCGGAAAGTTACATAAGATGTCTTTTCCTGCTAAAGCTTCATGGAGGGCAAGTGAAAAGCTTGAATTGGTTCATACAGATGTTTGTGGACCAATGGGCACAGAATCACTCAGCAGAAACAAATATTTTGTGCTCTTTATTGATGATTTTTCAAGAATGGCATGGGTGTATTTTATACACAGTAAATCACAGGTGTTTTCTGTGTTCAAAGGATTCAAGTCTAAGGTTGAGACTCAAAGTGGTTGCAAGCTGAAGTGGTTAAGGTCTGATAATGGAAAGGAGTACACTTCCAATGAGTTTGATAAGTTTTGTGCGGAAATGGGAATCAGTCATCAGTTGACGGTTCCTTACTCACCTCAACAAAATGGAGTTTCAGAAAGGAAGAATAGAACGGTAGTAGAAATGGCAAGAAGTATGATGGCTGATAAGAAATTGCCCTTGAGTTTTTGGGCAGAGGCAGTTAATACTGCAGTATTTTTATTAAACAGATTACCTTCAAAATCTGTTGTGGGAATGACTCCAATTGAAGCATGGAGTGGTGTTAAACCTACTGCCAAACACTTGAAGCTCTTTGGTTCAATATGTTACATGCATATTCCAACTGCGAAAAGAACCAAGCTGGATCAAAAGGCAGAACAAGGGATTTTTTTGGGTTATGCAGAGTTTTCAAAGGGTTATAGGGTGTACAATCTGCAAACTCAAAAAGTTATGGTAAGTAGAGACATTGTGGTTGACGAAGACTCATATTGGAATTGGGAAAAAGGTTATGTGGACAAGGATGATAGGTGGAAAAGAAGTTCATCACTTCCAGCTCTACAAGGAAAAGATTCAACAGTTAATGACACTTCAACGGACTCACTTGTTCTCAAGACAAAATCTTTGTCTGAGATTTATGAAAAATGTAATTATGTTGCAATAGAGCCAAGCTCTTTTGATGAAGCTGCCATGTATGAGGAATGGAGAAAAGCTATGAAGGAAGAAATGGAGATGATTGAGAAGAACAACACCTGGAGTCTTGTGGACAGACCAGACCACAAGAACATCATTGGTGTAAAGTGGGTTTTTAGGATCAAATTAAATCCGGATGGTTTGATACACAAACATAAGGCTAGGTTGGTTGTTAAAGGGTACTCACAACAAGCTGGTATTGATTATGGAGCTACTTATGCACCAGTTGCAAGACATGAAACCATAAGACTTCTTCTAGCTTTAGCAGCTCAAATGAGATGGGAAGTGTTCCATTTAGATGTCAAATCTGCTTTCCTTAATGGTGAATTAGAAGAAGAGCTGTTTGTAGAGCAACCAGATGGTTTTGTGGTTAAAGGTAATGAAGATAAAGTTTACAGATTGAACAAGGCTTTGTATGGCCTTAAACAAGCCCCTAGAGCTTGGTACAACAAGGTTGACTCTCATTTGATGAAATGTGATTTTATAAGGAGTGAAAATGAAGCAACGATGTATGTTAGAAAGCTTGATCCAGTAAAATTGCTGATTGTATCTATTTATGTAGATGATATGTTGGTGACAGGAAATGATGTTGAATTGATAAATGAATTTAAGAAGGAAATGGAGTCTGTTTTCGAAATGTCAGATTTGGGGCATATTACTTACTTTTTAGGAATGGAAATTAGCCAATTCAGCTCTGGCATTTTCATTTCTCAAAGAAAGTATGCTTTGGATTTGTTAAAAAAATTCAAAATGGAGAGAAGCAAATCAATTGCAACTCCATTAGTGCATAATGAAAAGTTTTCTAAGATTGAGAAAGGGAATGATGTTGATCCAAGTCTGGTGGGAAGTATATTGTATCTGACGTCTTCTAGACCAGATTTGATGTATGCTGCAGGGGTATTGTCGAGGTATTTGAAGGAACCAGGTCAAATTCACTTGGGTGCAGCAAAACGGGTATTGAAATACATTAAAGGGACTGCAGATTTTGGTATCTGGTATACAAGAGTTAATGAATCAAAATTAATTGGATACTCAGATAGTGATTGGGCTGGATGTCTTGATGATATGAAGAGCACCACTGGTTATGTGTTTTCAATGGGGTCTGGAGTATTTTCCTGGCTATCCAAGAAGCAAGATGTAGTGGCACAATCTACTGCAGAGGCGGAATACATTGACACTGCTGCTGCAGCAAATCAAGCTCTATGGTTGAGGAAAATGTTGAATGATCTTCGTCAAACTCAAGAAGGTGCTACTGTAATAAGGGTGGACAATCAGTCTGCAATAGCTATGGCCAAAAATCCAGTTCATCATGGACGTACAAAGCACATCAACGTAAAGTTTCATGCAGTAAGGTAAGCAGAAAGGGAAGGGACTGTTCAACTTGTTTACTGCAAATCTGAAGAACAATTTGCTGATATTATGACTAAAAGTCTTTCAAGAGGAAGATTTGAATTTTTGAGAACAAAACTAGGAGTATTGAAGAAAAATCTTAAGGGGGAATGTTAATTTATTAAGATTTTTCTATATACTCCATTAGTTATACAGTAATTTATGGGATATTTTTGTATTTTTGTATTTTTGATTAACAAGGAATGGTTGTCCTTATTTTAAGGATCTACTTCTCTTTAAAGTCAGTAGTTGTTATGTATTAGGTTTGACTTTCTTTGTTTGTAATGTCTTTCCCGTATAAAACAATCTAAATGAAATGAACTTCATGGCATGGTGGAGTTTTATTCAATTTTATTGAGTCTCTGTTTGTCTCTGTTTTTTGATATATGAGCAGAGCACTAACAATTATGGATAAGCTCATGGATGCAGGTTTCCCGTATAGTTTGAGTACTATGCTGTTGGATTGTTAGAAGAGGAGTAGTTCTAATGTCTCTTGGAATGGCGTGCTTACTAGTAAATTATGTCCGCCCAGAGGGGTTCGGCAAGGAGACCCTCTCTCTCCTTATCTTTTCGTTTTGTGCATGGAACGCTTGGCTCAGGGTATTAATAAAGCAGTGGAGGATGGCATGTGGAAGCCTATTCGGTTGCGGAAAGGTGGTCCGCCTCTTACGCACTTGTTTTTTGTAGATGATTTAGTCTTATTTGCGGAAGCTTCAGTGGAACAGATGAGAAGTATTTGTAGTGTGTTAGATGATTTCTGTGCGTGTTAGGGGCAATTGGTTAATGTTAAGAAATTTGCCTTTAACGTCTCTAATAATGTGAGTAGTGAGCTAGTATCGGCTTTAAGGAGTGTTTCGGGTTTCACATTCACTCAGGACTTGGGTCATTACCTTGGTGTGCCAATAATTCGTGGTAGAGCTTCCAAGAGACTATATAGTTACTTGGTGGATAAAGTCAAAAATAAGCTGGTGAACTGGAAAACTAGCACACTTTCATTGGCGCGTTGTATAACTCTGGTAAAGTTGGTCCTCTTATCGATTCCGGCCTATGCGATTCAAACAAAAGTTCTCCCCGTTAGTGTCTGTGACCAGATAGAACAGATATGCAGAGATTTTATTTGGGGATCAACGAGTACTGATAGGAAGGTCCACTTAATTAAGTGGGATTGTTTATGCAAGCCGGTAGTGCTTGGAGGAGCTGGTATAAAGAAGCTGAAGGATTCTAATGATGCTTTTATTTTGAAACTTATTTGGAATTTAGTTCATGATAAGACGGCGTTTTGGGTGAGAATTATATCAGCTAAATATAGTTTTGTGCACAATTGTTGGCCTGTGAATATTACGGTGAACCATGGTTCTATGTTATGGATGAATATAACTAGATTGTGACCTACTTTTCGTGCCAATGTGTGTTGGGCTATTAATGACGGCAAGACAGCATGCTTTTGGTTTGATAACTTGTCGGAAGCAGGGCCCCTTTGTGAGTATGTTCCAGCTCATATCAAGGAAAGTAGTGAGTGGAAGAGACTTTCACAAATGTCAGTTAGTGAGGGTTTTCACAGAGACCATGGTTGGGATCGTTCTTGGATGGAGCATTTTTTACCTGAGAATATTGTTAATTTAGTTATGCTTTCTTTGCCCCCAGCGAATGAGTTAGGTATGGATAGTCTTATATGGCTTCCATCTCCTTCTGGAACATTTTCCATAGAGTCAGCTTATAACCTTGTTACTCATGCTGTTAGTCAAGATATGGAGCAGAGATGGGAGCTTTGCTGGAGCTGGCAGGGTCCATAGAGAGTTAGAATCTTTCTTTGGCTGGTTATGTGGTGCCGATTATTGACCAATGATGAAAGGAAACGTCGGTATATCACTGAATCCAATCACTGCCCTGTATGCGGTGCTGAACCTGAGACAATTATCCATTTGCTTCGAGATTGTTCACCAGTTAGGAATTATTGGCTGGCGTGGGTTGCTGATGGGTACTTATCATCCAAGTTCTTTAACTGTGATCTTAGAAACTGGTTGGAAGATAATTTCAGCCAATCTCACAGGTTGGGAAGAATCAAATGGAGATTAAATTTTGGTTACAATTGCTGGTATATGTGGAAATGGAGGAATGATTTTGTCTTTAATGGCAGTATGCTTTCTTGGGACAGCAAGAGACAGATTATTTTGATTGCAGTGGTGGATTATACGGAGGCTGAGAGGGCCATAGCAGATGTAAGTTGGAACTCATGTGAGAGTTTGAGGTGCCGGTGAGTTGGAGACCGCCTCCTTCTAGTTGGATTACGTTGAATACTGATGGCGCTTTTCGTCAGTCTTGCTTGCAAGCAACTTGTGGAGGCGTGTTTCGAGATTCTATGGGCAGATGGTTGGGCGGCTTCTCAGCGTACGTGGGCAGAGAAAGTGCCTATTTCGGTGAGATTTGGGGTGTCCTGCTGGGGCTTCAAGAGGCGTGGAGGAGAGGATGGTCCCAGATTTTAATTCAAGTTGACAATCAAAGTGTAGCTACTGTTCTTAATCTCAACCTTGAAGTTCCCCCGGCGCATAGTCCAATCATTTTACGGATTTGTGAGCTTTTGAGCCGAGATTGGCAAGTGCATATTCGGCACATCTATAGGGAAGCAAATGCGGCAGCGGATTATTTAGCTAGCTGGACTTATACTCAGAACATTAGCTATGTGTGGCATGGTTCTTATCCTGCAGGGATGGGGACTCTTGCCCAAGAATGACTGCTGTTTAAGTTTTGTTTGTTGTTTTTCCTCCTCCTCCTCCTCTTCTTCTTCTTCTTCTTCTTCAAAAAAAAAAAAAAAAAAAAAAAGCAAAATGGACTTTGGAAACTAAATTTATTTGATCATGAACGCTACTTTACAAAGCACTTACATTTCATAACCCTGATTAACATGAAACTAAAAATTGATTTTTCCATCATAAGATTGTCCAAATTTCCAATTAGAAGCAGCAACATCATAAAAATGCAATGTTTTGCCATCGGAAGTAGTGACGTGGAATGACAAACTTTGGCCTACCAAATAAGTTCCAATTTGCCAATTTTGGCCCCAATTTCTTGACATTTGCATCCAGCCATTCTTTGAACCCTTAATCTTGACATTACTAACATCTCCAGCCCCTCCCACATTATACAATAGTACAAGAACCCAATGAGGATTGCCCCTAATTTGGAATTTGAGTCCTCCTTGTTCGGAGCACAAAATTCTTCTATGTTGGACTGGGACAATACCAGCTTTGTATTCAGCAATCTTAGTGAACATTGGCATTGATAAATCAAAGTGGCGCAGAGGAGGATTGCACCAATTTCCGTCTGGTTTTGAGTAATTTGGTGGGCAAAAATTGGTTGCTGTAATTTTAATTGTGCCTGCATTCGGTTTACACCATTGTGGGGAATTTACACACTTAATTTCAAAACACGCACCACAGATTTTGCCATTATTGAAAAGTGCTGTGCTTAGAGCAGCAGTTTCTAATCCATATCCTTGTTTGAATAGATCACCATATCCACAAGTTCCTTCTGCATGTCCATGATTAACCCATCATCAAACACAATTGAGAATAAATATTCAAATTATGTAGTATATATATATTTATGTATGTACTTACGCATAGTCTCTCCAGCACTCATGTCACCATAAAATGTTGCATGTGCATCGTGCCATGCATTAATTATCTACTTGCCCATTGCTCAATTTCTCACTCGCCATAGCCAAAAAATTAGAAGTTACGCACATTAAGAATATTGCAGGAAAAGTCTTGAAGGTGGCCATAATTTTTAAGAATATATAGTTAAGGATTATTTGTACTTAAATAAAATATCAGACAGATTTTGATTAAGAATAATGAGAGATTATTGAGCAAAGGTAAAGAGGCAGTTGATGGATTAGATTGAGAGTGAAAATGAAAGAGGGAGTATAAATAATAATAAAGTGAGGTGATATATATATATATATATATATATATATATATATATATATATATATATATATATATATATATATATATATATATTAATAAATCTATAAATAGTGAGTTTCACATAAATGCCAATTGGCTGTAAGTAGGGGTGAGAAAAAACATATATTTTTTTTCTGTTAAATGAAAAATTTGATGGAAATTAAATTGATAATTTAGAATTACAGTTTTTATTGTTCAAAATTGGCAGTTAATCATTAGTTGATTATATACATTTCATATTTTAATATTTTTGAAAAAATTTTAATATTTTTTATACTTCATAAATATTATAATATATAACTTTTTAAAATATTATTATAATATATAGTTTTAGTAAATAAAAATTAGAATTATCTTTTTACTGCAATTATTTATTCATTACATGTATATACTGAACACTTTATTGTTAATTTCATATTGAATATATTCAATTTTATTTTTCTTTTAATTTTTTTAATGGATATTATATTATATTTGATTTGTATTTTCCATTTTAAAGCATTTTTAAAATAAAAAATAATATTACAATTTGTATAATTTACTAAATTTATATATTAAAAATTGATTAAAATTCAAAATCAATATAACGGTTAATCGAAATTAATGAACTAACTAATAAAATTATTAATTCACCCTGGCTGTTAGAATATAACCAACAAGTAATATTTTTGTTGGCTATATATTATTTTAGCCATTCAGGTACTTTTTGTTAGTGAATTTTAGTATTACAGATTACAATTCGAGTACTAAATTGTAATAAGGCAAAAATTTCAGACCCCTCAATACAATGTGTCCAGTAATTCACAACTAAATGGTGACGACAATCAACGGGTAATATAATTATTATCATTCATATGAGAAATAAATGTTTAAGAGTCCTTTTTTTTCATAATAACAATTTACTGAATTTTATACTATATATACCAAAAATATACAAAATAGTGATAGATATATTCGATAAAAATAACAATATCAAGTTTTCTGATATCATATTTATGATTTTGATATCTATACTAAATATAATATATATACTATATATGAAAATATGAAGTGGAGGAAAACTCTTTTCAGAGTATAATATCCTCATACGTTATTGTTATAACAAAATGACATTATCACCAAATGTGTAAAAATGTCAATTACCAAAAATAACAATTTTGCCCTTAATATTTAGTTACGTATAATATTATCCCTAAAATTATCAAAATGATACAATTTTACTTTTAAAATAACGAAATCGTTAATTTAACGTCATTTCGTCAAAATAGTGCAATGTGCCTACATCTACGTCAGTGGTCCAAAAACGAAATACGGTTAAACTAACGTTTTCGTTACTTCAGAAGTGAAATTGGACTATTTTAATAACTTTAAAAATAATATTACACGCAATTAAATATTAGGAGCAAAATTTCTCTTTTAGATGAACACTAAGGGCATGTTTGCACATTAAACCTAACATTTAAGAGATTAAGTTTCTACAAGCAATTAAAGTAAAAATTTGCATTAAAATCAATTTAAGTTACTTTTAGCAAACATATAAAGTTTAGGGTTAATTACATAAAAGGCCCCAACTATAGGGTACCTTGCAATATTGGACCCAAACTTCAAAATCTTAGAATGTCAACTCCAAACTTACAATTTCCTTTTAATTATGATACTCTGTCAATTTTTTTCTTTTAAACTAACGGATGATGTTGATTGGCATGCTTAGTTGGATCCATTTTGCCAACAAGGATGCCATGTCATTGTTAATAAAATAATGGCCAAAGGTGCATTTTTGCCATTGATGCTTTTTCAAATATTGCAACTTTGCCCCTATTGTTTTAAAAGGGAGATTTTTCTCCCATGTTTAAAAAGCGGGAGATTTTTGTTACTGCCGTCAACCACAATTAATTTTGATCAAAGTTCCATTAGTTGACTGCTGAGATGTAATAAATTGACATGTGACAAAAGTCTATCTCTCACGTGTTGACTGCTGACACGTTATCTCTCACATCACTACAAGAAAAATCTATTTTCCCGACGAAAATTTCCGAAAGAATTGAGTGAATTTTTGTAGGAAAACCAAAATACCGACGGAATTTAATGACAATAAAAGATGTAGGAGAATCGATTATAGGCACCTTTTCCGACTAAAAATATTTTCGTCGTCCGTCGTTAATTCCGTAGGGAGATTCATATTAAAAAACTGTCGTCACCGACGGTATTATATTTCCGTCGTTAAACTTACCTATGGAAATCCGTTAGCAAATTTTCAACGGAATGATTTGTTCCGTAGGTAAATTTAGCGACGATAAATATATTTTCGTCAGTAAAATTGCCCCATTGTAAAAGAAAGTTCGCGACGGAATAATCCATCACTAATAATATTACAAATTTTAAAAAATATCGTATAATTCCGGACTACATGTTTCAATTCCCAGTATTATTTTGCTTTGCTACATTTGGTGCAAAAGAAATTACAATATATATATATATATCATTGAATATATATATGTATGTCTCACGTTTAGTGCATACAACATAATTAAATTCAACCCAAATCAGCAACCAGTGTCATGGTTTTAATTAAATTCGCAAAATTTAAGTCACAAGGCAAACAAGTAGACTAGGCCAAAATAATGTAACAACGAATGAATTATATAATTTCCATTATCGAACAAATAAAATTATATCAATGCTGAATCTTGTTTGATTCCCACTCTTTTTTCTCAAGAAATCTCAAAATGACATGGCACAGTAGCTCCTCTGTACATTTCTTTTGGTGGTCTTTACAGGGAAAAAAGAAATCAAAACAGATGAAGAAAGAAAAAAGAGAAGCTCATACCTGGAGCTTTTTAAGTAGATTGTCTAGCTTCTCATTTTGTTTCTCAATGTCTTGAACCTGTAAAAAAATCAAATAAAATAAAAATTAAATAACTAAATGAGATGTTGAAATAGTGGATGCTTATAGACTTAATAATTACAAGAGATAAATTTGAATGCAGAGATTAATCATCATATTAGAAAACTAAGGAACAACCAAAACCATACGAAGAAGGAGAACAAAAATAATGGATTACCTTCTTAAAAAAATTTTCCAACCCCAAATCTCCAGAACTCACTAGTCCTAATTCTTAACATTGTATTAGTTGTCACCAAATCAAATTAATGAATAAGATGATCATGAGTATAGTACAATATTGTTTTGATTATGCTTGTTTTGGTACAAACAACAATAAATATAATTTTAACTCTCTTTTATGCATATTGTTTTGAGAATTCCATAAATATAAGCTCACCAAAATTTGTACCAGGCATAATCATCGACGGGACAGATGCGGGCTATTCTGGGCTGTCGGCTGAGCTCTGCCCTCGTCAAAACCAGTTGGGCCCCTTCAAACACTGTATAACTTGCATTTCTTCATTACCTAAAAGTATCCTAGTTTGGACAAAAAGGAAAAGAACAGAAAGATTTATACATTTGCTGAATCACAAACCTAGTGAGCACTTTTTGTTTTTAAGTGGATTCTATGGTACTAATATATAGGTATGTATAAGTTGTATGATAAAACAATATAAAGGGAGGCAAGCAGTAGTGAGATCAGTAAAGTCTACGTTGTTTCTTCTTCTCAGGTGTAGAATGTATTTGTGCCTTCCTTCTATATGTCCTCTCCTGATAGTTCTCAAAAGCTTCAGAAACTGCTTCCACCTTATGAAAGATGTCCACACATTAGTTCATTGAAATAAAACATGCCCCAAGTACATTGATAATGAGTTTAGGATATTATTATTTCATGCTCACCAACTCAGGCTTCTTAGCATAAACCCTCACTATCTTATCTTGGTAAAAAGAAGGGAGAAAGTGACTGATGAGATGATCTTGTATTGCAAATTTATCTCTACTATCATAGTCCTAATAAAACATTAGCTATTAGTAGTCTTCAGATAGAACCCATCTATATCTTCCCACATACCTAAATTATTCAGCTTTAGCTTCAAACTCCAAATTGAATATTGAAATTGACCAGAATGTTCTAATCACCCTATGTTGTACAATGCATTTTGCTGGCATTCTTCAATATTTAACAAATAACAAATTAACCATCTCAGCCAAGAAAGATATGCAAGTACTTTATTATTATGCATTAATAATATTAGGTATCAGCAATATGAATAATTTAAAAAGAAAATGACTCCAGATATCCAAATATTTGCCTATATGCTGGTCCATGCATTGAGTAACCTTTCTACTATAAAATTTATCCCCAGACTTTATAGCCTCAGAAAAGGGTGCAAGGATAAAAACTTCAAAAGAAAATAGCAGTGGAAATGATCCGAGTACCTTGAAAAATTTGGCGCTGCAGGACAATATCCATGCAAAAAGAAAAAGAAAAAGGCCAAAATTAAACAACTGCAGATGCTAATTTGTAAAAGCATTAAATAAACAAGCAATATTTACTCCGTATACCTTTCCAGAGGATTATTCCTTCCACGTGTTAAATCAATCTTAGTAATGCTCACAGCAATATCCTCCTCTTTGAGTGTACCGTACTTGCTTGTCTGGTCGTAAAATTACCCTTCTGAGATAATGTTTCTACTCCTCAGTTAAGGAAATACTATAATATGGTATGTTTATGGGACTTGGGAGCAAACAATATCCTGTGGCGTGATGTCCCTGAAGTGCTCTAGCTTGTCTTTTGGGACAGAGAACTCATTGTAGAACTGCAAAATTATATTTAGCAATGAATTATATGACATTAATGAATGCTGTGAAGCTATTTATGTTGTGTAATAACAAATGTTATGTTAACAAGTCACTGTAAAATTGGAACATAAATACTCTATCTGTCAAGATGATCCATTAACTTACCTGGTATAGATCTCTTCTCCTAATGCGAAGGACCAATTCTCTTGCTTCTTTGAGCTCATCTCTGGAATTAGTTTCAATAGATCTCAATATAGAATCATCTAACTGCATTCATCAGATTTGGGTTTAAACTTGTAAAATTCCTTTTTGTGATTATGCGTGAAAGATTAAGTTCGTGGATAGCAAATGATAATGTGACTTTAATATTATTTGTTATTTTCAACAATGACATTAAAAAATTTTCAAATAATAACTTATAGAATATTAATATTTGAATAAATGTATTTGAATAATAACTTATTCATTTGGATGGAATTAAAAATAAAATAACAGGTGATTACAACAAGTAATCCAAATAATCTCCAAGAGAAAAATTGGAGAAAAAGAAAAAAAGAAGCCATAGTAGCTGCCTACAACTAATTGAATTAAACCAAGCCAAGAAAGTGAAATGGCTCCAAACATCTATAGCTTAAAAAAGAAGCATGTATTTACAAAATAACTTACAGCTTCTTCAAATGCAACTCTAATTTCCTCATTTGTTGGAAAACCATCCAGGCCCCCTGTTCATCAAAACAATTTGTATCATTTAATAGTATATTTCATTTTATAAATAGTTTTCGTAAGAAGATAATAGCTTACCCAAAATATAAACAACAGTATACTTTTTCTCAAACTTAGCCCTTTCTTCTTCTTCATTCTGATGATGAACAGCTACCTGATTTGTTTCCTGCAAAATCATGATGATATATAGCAACACAGAAAGCTGAAAATAGGGCAGAAGAACAACAAGTCAAAACCAAATTAGCAAAATCTAAACCCAAACCAGAACAACAAAGAAAATGACGAGTGAAATAAATAAATGTTATGCATAGTTTATTCATAAGAGAAGCAGTTAACCATAGAATCCTAAGCAGTGATAGAGAACGAAGAGGCAAAAATGTATTGAAAACTAAAGATCAAAAAATCACTCTACCCTTTACATGACCATTAGAATTTCTAGCAACACAGTATAGCCTTCCAATATGCATAACTGAATTACAAGAACCACAGTACAACATGAAAGCAAAATAAATATGCTACCCAAAAGACATAGATATGACAAATATAAAAAAACTAACAAATTGCAACATCAGAGACAATTCAAAAACGATTGTACATTATCATCCACCACACAATTATTGCCGCAAAAACACAATAAGGATTCAATTAAAGCCAACAAAAGTATATATACAAATTATAAAAATCCAAAAGAAAAGAAAGAACAGGACATCAATCAAGCCAAAAAACAGAGACAGAACCCCACACCAAAATATATATTTTAATACATCAATAATTTTTCACACGAATAAATGAAACACATGCTCATTTGTCATCAAACAAGCTCACAAATCCTCATTGTATCCATCAAAATTATTTAAAATACAAACCCAAAACTGAAGTTCAAATTCAAAAATCCATAACTCTAAATCTCTTTGCTTCCTTTTAATTTTTCATCACAAACAACAATTAATGGCGAAAAATAAGACTTACCTAGCAAAGAATGGAAGAGAAGTAGCAAATAAAGGGGTAGATCTGAGGGGAGACCGAGCAAGAGAGGAAGACAACAAAGGGGAAGAAGCGGACTGTCCTTGCGCAATGGAGAGGAGGCAGCGGCGGGGGTGGCCGGTGTCGACGTGGGTGGCCGGCGTTAAGCGGCTGCTGGCGTTGCTTGTCACCGACGCCTCCAGTCCCCTCTTTCTTCTTTTTCCTGATCTATCTTCTTCCTTCTTCCTTTTTTTTTGCCCTTTTGTGGTCCTAATCCATTATTCTAGAAGCAGTTAATGCCAATCTTTAAAAATCCTTCACTTTTTTCTTTATATATATATAACAATTATTTCCTTATTGGTTAAAATGAAAGATCTCAAAATTAAAATTTTCACCCAATCATCTAGTCAACACAAATCTTTCTTTACTATATTAATTTATTAGTTTTTAATTAATTTAATCCAGCTTAACTGCCTTAATTAATTCTATTTATAACTTAATTATTTAATTAGAGTTTACTATTAACTATTCTATGATCAAAAATTTAATTGAATTATCGGGACGTTACAGCGGCGGTGCACTCGTGGCCGGATCGAGATGGAAGAGGGGAAAAAAGAAAAAAGGAAAAAATAAAGGGGAGGGTTGTGAGTGAAGGAGAACCCGATTCACCTTAAACTAAAGCAATATGAATTTTTAATTTTCAACCTTCCCAAAAACATGTAGTTTTGGGTGAGGGTAGGAAAAATTCAATTTAGTCCCTTAACTCTTCCAATTTAAATTTTTAAGCCCCAATTCAAATATAATAAATCATATAATGTTATTTCTTTCCTTTACATTACTTCATTTCATTCTTATAACACTCACTTATTTAATATCTAATTTATTTTCGAGTCTAATTTGTTAAATTTATTTTAAATTTGAGTTTTCCAAATAAGGTTTTTTTTGATAAAGACGAAATAATTTTTATTATCTTATTAATTAATCTCTTCAAATTTTCATTTAACTAACATTGATGACTATAAATTGAGTATCGCATGTAACATCTTAATTTATTTTATTAGAAGCAAAAAAGTTCTTAACATCAATTAAGTTTGAAATTAAACAAATTAATAAATGAAAAATTAAATAAAAATGAGACATGACCATTTATATATAATTTTGAGAAGGGAAGAGAATGGATTTGATCAATTTTAAGAAGTGAAGGGAATAAAAATTGAATTTTCAATTTTCCTACGGAATGAAATTTTCATAGGTAATTTAATAACGAAATCTTATTTCCGTTGGTAAATTACCTACGAAAATGCCATTCCGTAGGAAAATTACCTACAGAAATCTAATTCCGTAGGAAAATTACCGACAACATAACATTTTGTCGGTAATTTCCCTACATAATTAGATTTTTGTAGGTAATTTTCCTACGAAATCGTATTTTCGTAGGTAAATTACCGATTTTCATCGGTAATTTACCTACGAAAATAATTTCTGTCGGTAATTTACCTACGAAAACATTCTGTAGGAAATTTACTTACGAAAAAAGGATTCCGTCGGTAAATTTCGTATGCAATTTTAGTGCAAAATTTTGGCACCTATTTTACGACGGTTTTTTTAATTCCATCGTTAATTTTCATCGGTAAAGTTGGATGGAAAAATTTTCCTCCATTATTTACGACGAATTTGTTATTCCGTCGTAATATACATTTTTCCTGATAATTTTTCCTATGAAAAAATTTTTCCGTTAGTAATTACCTACGAAAAGTTTTCCATCGGTATTTGAGAATTTTCTTGTAGTGTATGGCAAGGTAAAAAAAAAACTTCATCCTCTCCATCTCTGACTCTCCCTCTCTCCTCTAGATCTCTGGCTTTCTCTCCATTATCTCCATTGATTATGGCTTCTCTCCTTCCTCTCCCTCAATTCTGAATTTGAGATTATCCTTATCAAACTAGGCCCAAATAAAATTCAACATAAATTTTCCTAATTCTTGTTCTTTTCTTTGATTCCCCATGGAAACATAAATTTAACAGCTTTAATGAATGTCCTTTAAGTCCATGAAATCTCCAAACCCATTATTCACTCACCCAACCTTGAAACTCTTACAAAATTGCAAAATCATAGGCAACCTTAAACAAGTTCATGCTCATATCATAACAACCGGGCTTGCCCGTCAAACTTACCCTCTTAGTAGACTCCTTTCATCTTTAGCCTTTGACATTTCATATACTTTTTCAATTTTTAATCAAATACAATCCTACAATATTTCTCTTCAACACTGTCATTTCATTGCTAATCAATCATAAGAACTATTTTTATGTTGCTTTCTCTCTCAATAAGCGTGTTCTATATCACAACACTGTTAAACCCAATAGTTACACTTACCCATCTCTCTTCAAAGCTTGTGGGTTGCATCCATTGATTTAACATGGCTTAATTCTCCATGCCCATGTTTTGAAATTCCTTGAACCCACTTACGATCGATTTGTTCAGACCTCTTTGCCTAATTATTATGCGAATTGTGGCAAGTTGGATGTAGCAAGATACCTGTTTGTTGAAATTACTAAACCTGATTTGGCCACTTGAAATTCTATTATAGCTGCTTATGCACGTAATGGTATCGGTGGTAGTGAAGATTTTAGTAGTTTATCATTAGAGACATTATATTTGTTCACAGAGATGCTGCTTTGGCTAGTTGTTCATGGAGATTTCATGCTCCATCGAGTAGCTATTTGATAAGCACAATCTCAGAGTCAGAATTGAGGTAGAGGAAGGAGAGAATCCAGAATTAATAGCGATTATGGAGAGAAAGTGTAAGCCCAATTACTATGATCCGAAACTAATTGTTAATGAAATTTAGATTATTAATTTAGCTCAATTTTGGAACATTTAAATAACAATACTAAAAATTTGTATTGATGATAAATAGATGAGGTTATATATATGGTAAAAGATAATGTAAATTAAATAAGAATTTAAGCAAATGGGTTGAGTGTATAAAAGAAATAATTTTTTTTTCCAATGGGAGATCTTAGTGGTTATAGTTGAAAGAGGGATTAAAAGGGATTTTTTTAAGGGACCAATTAGGAATTTTAACACCTAAATTATTGGTCTTTTTTTTTTCTTTTCTTTCCTGGATCTATTTTATTTTCCCGATCCCTTCACCCACTAGCAGCCACCGACCGCCCCCTCTTCCCACTAGCAGCAGTTGCCGGTCACCGGTACCTCTCTCCAGTGTGCGGGTCATCCAATATGAGCCTTGTGCGACTTTCACTTTCTTCTTCCCTCCTCACGCCACTTTACTGCACTTCCTCGCCATTGTCGTTCTTTCCCATCGTTGGCTGCCGGCCTGTCCCTCCTTGAGTGGCACTCAGGAGGTGAGACAGTGATATCTAGGGATCTAAAAAAGAGAAATAAGATAATTTCATATTTCGGATTTAGGGATTTAAAATTAATTTTCTCTATTTCTATCATTCCTTTGGGGAAATTAACCTTAAATTTGATTAAATTGCATGCATATTAGTAAATTTTTCTCCTAAATTGTATATGTTATTTCGATTTGAGTTTTTGGTTTGAATTAATGAATGTGGTTATAAAGAAAAAGAAGATTTGAGGAAGAAAGAGAAAGGAAAGGAAGTGAGAGCTTGACTTTAATCTTGAAAGAGAGTTTTTAAAGCCATTAAAGCCATTTTGTCACAAATTGAGGTTTGCAATCACTAAATTTAATTTTGCTCATAAAGTTATCTTCTATGTTCAATATATATAATAATGTTAGTATGATAAAGTTTGATTGAAATTAACTTAAGACATGTAAAATTGGAATATATATATTTGAACTTAATGAAGTGTTTCAATGTGAAAATTTTCAAAATTGAGTGGCCTATTTTTCCTTTTGTGATTATAATTGAAAACATGTTATTTAAACGGAAATAAACATGTTGATGTGGGAACTATGTTGTAAAAATACATGTATATGTAAATTTTTATTGAAAAAATAAATGTAATTAGTTGATAAATAAATGCACTACTACACACGTATGTACATAAATATGAAGTGGAGACACTACAAGAAAATAGCCAAATAGCAGCGGAAAAATAGCAATGGAATTCAATTAGCAACGGAAAATAAATTTCGTTGCTAAAATTGGTTGAAGTTTTAAGAATTTAGCAACGAAATACAAAATGGTTGTGTTCCGTTGCTAAAAAGGAGGGAGATTTTAGCGCCAAAATATAGCAACGAAAATTAGCAACGGAAAATAATTTTCGTTGCTAAAAATGACGGCACTTGTGAGCGAGAAAAATTTGGGATGAAAATTAACAACGAAAATTAATTTCGTTGTTAAAATAGCAACGAAAATTAAATTTCGTTGCTAAAATAGCAACAAAAATTAAATTTCGTTGCTAAAATAGCAACAAAAATTAAATTTCGTTGCTATTTTATGTTGAATTTAGTGAAGGTATAAAAATAGCAACGAAATTTATATTTCGTTACTATTTTATGTTGAATTTAGTGAAGGTATAAATAATAGCAACGGAATTATTTTCGTTGCTAAAATAGCAACGGGTTTTAGCAATAGAATTAATTTTCGTTGCTATTTTAGCAACAAAATTTAATTTTCGTTGCTATTTTAGCAACGGAATTTAATTTTCATTGCTATTTTAGCAACGGAATTTAATTTCCGTTGCTATTTTTCATCTCAAATTTTTTTTCCGCTGCCAAATCCCGCCATATGCCGTTGCTAAATTATTTTTCGTTGGTAAATTTAAAATTGTTGTTAAAATAGCAACGGAATAAAATTCCGTTGCTAAATTTAAAATTGTTGTTAAAATAGCAATGAAATTAAATTCCGTTGCTAAAAAATAATATATATAAGAAAAACCCTATTTTTTTCATTTTTGTTCTTTTCACGATTTGGTATTTTCTTTTTCTCATATCTACCACTTTTTGCTCCGTTCTTCCTCAGATTTGCTACTATCCGGTGACCGGACGATCGTGAGTCCTCATCGTCTCCTTTCTCTTTGTTGCTTTCAAAGGTCCGCAGTTTTTGTCCTTTTTTCTATTTATTTATTCATTTCAAATCTCTGTTTCAAGAGGAGTAAGAAGAAGAGAGCTGTTCGGTTTGATTTTAATTTTTATCTTTGTAGCTAAGAGAAATGGCAAAGAATGTTAGAATTCTTGCTATGGACATCTACTTCCCTCCCACCTTCGTTAATCAGGTTTGATTTTACTTAATTCAGCTTTTCATGTTTTATTCATTTCTTTGATTTTGTATTTATCCTCACCAAAACACTTTGTTGTAATGGGTTCAGCAGTGGGTTCCTACACTTTCGAGTTACCTTTATTTTTGTTTGGTAGCTGAGAAAATTAAGGCAGGAAAGATGAGAAAACTGGTTCGACTAGGCTTATACTCCTTCTAATACAGGTACCCTTTTCTCTGTTTTGTTTCTTTCCTTTTTTGATTACTGAAATTAATTCACTTTCATTATTTTTGTTAACTTTTGGATTATGATTCAATAGTTCTTTGTTTCTTGTTTCTTGTTCTCGCATTCAGGGTTAAGGGTTTCAGTTGGGCCCCTTCCCTTCCTTTTTTGCATATTAATCTCTCTATCACTTGGTTCGTAGCTGCGGTCTCTCTCTCGGCCAAAATGGGGTTAGATTTTTTGTCTGCCCTTTTATTTTTGTACTGTAAATTTAATTTGTTTTCCAGATTTCAATCAAAGTTATGTTTTGTGATTTATCTAGTTTTTGCTGTAAAAATGTTTGCATATCGTTTAACTTACATTTAGTTGTTACAATTAAGTAATTGGGTTCTTTGATAATCATTGTTTTACGAGAGATGAAGTTCAGTTTAATTTGTTTGTTTTATAGCTTAAAGATCTATTCATTGTTCACATTTGTCTATGGTAATGGCTTTTTATCGTCCACTTGTTGGTTTGATTAAATTGGAACTTTCTGCTTTAGTTTCTTGCTCTGGTTATAGGAGATATGCTCTGCCTATTTATGTTTTCGGTCCTTTTCTTTGGTAACTCAAGCATAAGCTTGAGTTATTTGAAATCTTTGCAGACTAATACATCTCAGCTTTCTCTTTTGTGTTGCATTTTTCCTTGTTTGACAGCTCTTTTGCTTCCAAGAAACTGGTAATTGAGGTTCTCTTCTCTCTCGTTGTTATTTGATTTGTTGCATTTTTGTGTGATTTAACATTTTTATGTGCAATCAATTCATTGTTTTATGTGCTTGGTAAGATAGTCGATAGGATTTTTCATAGATTTAATTAAAAATTATAAATAATAAATAATTATATTTAAATTTATTATTAAATTATGTGATTAATATATGAATTCCTTTCACTTGAACTAGGAAAATAAAATAATTTATATGAGTGAAAACAAGAAAAGACCAAAAGTCCCTGAAAAATCGTAAAAACTTTAAAATGAAAAAAGACAATCTAAACGTCATTTTTTGGGCCCGAAAAATGCCGTTACAAGAGCTTTACTCTATAATAAATTACCGTCTCGAAACGAGCTTTCTGAAAAATATATTATAATAAGAAATCTGACACTTGTAGCAAAAGTTATGACCAAAATAGTCTGTACCGTAAAAATAATTCATTTAGGGTTTATGTTAGATTTCTTCATTTCTTCTCAAATTCTAATTTAATTTAGGGTTTTTATTATCTATATTTCTGATGATAAATTGTTGATTTTATCCATAATCTATTGAATTATATGTGTTTGTTGACAGAAACTTTTAGTGCTTTTTTATGCCGAGTTATGTTATTAATTTAACATATGGGTCAATAACAATAAGTTGGGTTTGCATCTTATAAAAAAACAAAATTGACTTTTGGTTGCTAAAATTAGCAACTAAAATTTTTTTTCATTGCTAAAATTTAGCAACGGAATTGATATTTTCGTTGCTAATTTTAGCAACGAAATTTCATTTTCCGTTGCTAAAAATTACCAATTCACCGAAAATGAATTGGTTGAATTTAGCAACGAAATTCATTTTCCGTTACTAAATTTAGCAACGGAACTGAAATTTCGTTACTAAAAAATAGCAACCACCGGATTAGCAACGAAAATTTTCATTGCTAATTTCCGTTGCTATTTTTTATTAGCAACGAAAAATATCAATTTTCATTGCTAAATTGCATTTTTCTTGTAGTGGAATATTAGATGTTATCCTAAGCAAATAGGATGAGATAGTACACGAGAAGAAGAGTAGTTAGATATAAGTTCTATGCATGATGATATCGAAATTAAGAATAAAATAAAATAAAAAAATAAAGATACAACTCTTTAGGAAATGGAATTTATTTAAATATATTGATTCTCATGCCTTCTTATGAGACATAAATTGCAACATTGAAGAGAATGTCTTGTTGCCCTTAATAAATGATGGAAATTTCTAGATAGGATATAGTTGGCCGGCCATAGGAATGAAATTCTGATTTGGTATGATGGATGGTAAGATGGTATGTTAGGTGGTATATCGGTGTGAAAGGTAGTGGTGTGTTGGGTGGTATCATGGGAGTGTTATATCGATTGTGCTTGTATTGTAAGTTAGTGAGGACCTACAAGAAAGAATTGTGTATTGTGCCCAGTTTGGGTCTGCAGGCCTAAAAAGGCCTTAGTTTCGTGTATCACTAGAATGAATTCCATTGATTACTTTGGGTAGTAGAGTACATCTTTTTAAATTGAATGAATATTTTTTTTTAAAATGACAATGATGGTGGGAATTTTATATGTTTTGAGGATATAGATTTTATGATTTGAGCGTGTTTGCTTGTATAACTTTGAAAGCACATGATGCTAGAAAAAAATATTTAATTTATTGTTTATTTGTTCACTTATTTGATAAATTATCTACTTTTATTATTATATATATATATAAGCTATAAATTAAAAATGTTGATTGAGATTCAAATATGATATGGAAGAAAATCAATTTAGTGGTTGCCACTAAACATTTTGCTTAGCGCTTGGAAATTTTGTTTATGTGCATAGGTATATAGGACTTTTGGACACTTAGCAGGTCGAGGATCTACCAGACAGTAAGGAGACTTTCCTCTACTTTAGGATGGATGCTTTGATTTGGAAGTTGGTATTGTTTTGGTGTTAGGGAGAATTAATATTTATAGAGAATTTAATGGCTCCTTGAGAAAATTTTTGTATTCAAGGGAGTTATTTTGTTATTGTTGTAATGGTATATACTACAATGCTTTTATATATATATATATATATTAGATGGATTTATTGTTGTTTGTGACAGATTGAGGAGGTTGGAATGAACATTTGTGTTATATGGTTGTCAAAGAAGTTGAGAATTTTATTGAACATGGTAGAAGTGTAAATTGCTTCTTGTGAACAGGGGGAACAAAGAACCGTATAAGGAAAACTCTGTCCGTTTTTCTGCAGAGGTCTTGACAGTTCGAATTTTCTTTATGAATTATAATATTAAGATAAATTTGATTTTAAAGAAGCTAGTTGGGGTATTATTTGGTAACCGACCTTTCAATTGAGTTGGTTACCGGGTGTTATAGAAAGCAAGAGATCGAGAGGAGGGAGAGAGAGCCAGAGATGGAGAGGATGAAATTTTTTTTTTTCACCTTGCCATGTGGGAGATGATGTGTCCAATAGACTTATGCCACATATCAATTTTTTATACCTCAGCAGTCAACTAACGTAACTTTGGTCAAATTTAATTATGGTTGACAATAGTGGCAAAAATCACCCTTTCTTAAACATGGAACGGAAAAATCTCTCTTTTAAAACATTGAGGATAAAATTGCATTTCTTGAAAAACATTATGGCAAAAAATGCACTTTTAGCCTAAAATAATCCAACTAATATCTTCTTTTTCCTTATTTGTACGCGTACCAGAGAAGAGAGAAGTGGGTGCCATTGTCCTCGATTCCTTATCTGTAAGAAAAGCTTAGGATCATGAAACAATAGCTGTCTAACAGTAACAATAGCTCTCAAGTGTGATGTGCAACTGATAACAGGAACCGAAATCTAACAGTAAATACTACTAGTAATAGTAATAATTACTTTAAAAATCAACAAGCCTAACAAAAATTCATGCTGCGTTGCTTTCGACGCCTCTCAGTTTTATTATTATTATTATTATTATTAATCTAAAAAGAGGAAATGAAAATGAATTATAATTAAATAAATAAATAAATAAATAAGAGAGAAATTGTTGAGAGGGAAGTAAGAGTCTTGGATTCTTCGTTAGTCCATGGGCAGCCCCAACTGTAACCCTAAACTTTGCTTGAATTTACGGTTTATGTCAAAATCACCGGAGAGAAATGTTGGTTACAAAGGCAAAGGGCAGGAAAGAGGTTAAATGAATAATAATAAATAAATATTAAGGAAAAAGAAAAGCAAAAAAAGAAAGCTTGTGGAGAGAAGTTTTCCTTTCCCTGGCGTTCCTTTCCATTTTATCTTTGCCGGTCGGTGCTTTTGAAGAATAACAGTTTTTGGGAGAAAATTCAGAGACGGTTACCAGATTTGAGCTTCAACTAATTCAATTTGGGCAGATTTTGACGGATTTTCAACAGAAAGAAGGTGCAGATCTGAGGTGGATTGGATTAGTTGAGTTTAGTTTGGTTTGATTTGTTGAAGAAACAAAAGTGAAAAGGAGATGACTATTCTGTGAAGGTATGGAATTAGGTGTTTCGTTTCACGCTAGGGCATTGAACAGAATTAGGGCTTTCTTTTTTCTTTTTAAATTGCAAACACCCAAAACGCAGCGTTTTTGAACCAATTCCTACTCAGGCTCACAAGATGAAGAGAGTTAGAGAGAAGAAGATATTAATTGGATTATTTTATTAACAATGACTTGGCATTCTTGTTGGCAGGCTGAGATTTTGATGCTAGCATTGCTAACTTAACATAAATGACAAACAGATCCATCCATCCTAGTTTTTTTCAGTGAAATCTACTTACTGGAAAGGACGTGACCGTCCCATGCTGGTTGCTCTATGCATCTTTGTAAGCAGAGCTCTACAATAATGATTGATAGAGACATTAAACATGTAATAAACACAAATAATGACAACCATACGCATAAGTCGATGATAAAAGAACAAATCACAATATACCTAACTAGTAAGACAAAACAAGGCATATGCCATGTGCCTAACTTCAAGATTCATTGGTTAGGATCTTGTTCTTGATGCATTAGCTTTGCCTGTGCTTATATGTAAAGTGGGCATGATTTGAATCACAAACCAACATCTAATTCCTGAAGGAAGTGTGAGAAAATAAAACGACAGAAACAAGAGAATGGGCAGACCTCATATTTTAGCCGTACCTTATCCAGCACAAGGGCATGTGATTCCTATGATGGAGCTATCACAATGCTTAGTTAAACATGGATTCAAAATCACATTTGTCAACACTGAGTATAATCATAAGAGGGTCATGAATGCATTGATTGAGAAGGATTGTATTGGGGATCAAATTAGTCTGGTTTCAATTCCGGATGGATTGCAACCATGGGAGGATAGAAATGAGCTTGCTAGGTTGACGCAATCACTTTTCACAGTTGTTCCAGGAGAGCTCGAGAAGCTTATTAACAGGATCAATGTATCTGAAGATGAAAAGATTACCTGTGTTATTGCCGATGAGAATAATGGATGGGTTCTTGAAGTAGCAGAGAGGATGAAAATCCCCCGAGGTTGCTTCTGGCCTGCATCTGCTGCCTTGCTTATCCATTTATTTAACGTCGACAAGCTAATTGATGATGGAATCACTGATAGAAACGGTAAGATTTCTATTACAAAACTTATTTAGCTATTTCATTGCAATATATAGTGCATTAATTAAAAACTCAAAAAAAAAATGCAGTTGATAAAACTGTATTAATCATCAAATTTTAATCTTTTTTTTTTTTTTTTCATTCTGTAAGGAACTATTCTGAAGAACCAGAAGATTGAGTTGGCTCCAATGGTGCCAGCCATGAGCCCTGAAAACTATGCATGGACAAGTATTGGTGATGTGGTGTCACAGAAAATTATATTTGATGTCATTCTTAAAAACAACAAGATGGTGAAAATGGCAGACTGGATAATTTGTAACTCAGCATATGATCTTGAGCCCGGAGCATTTGCACTAGCCCCAAATATTCTACCTATCGGACCACTTCTAGCAAGCAGTCGGCAAGGAAACTCAACAGGAAACTTCTGGGAAGAAGACTCAACTTGCTTGAAATGGCTGGACAAACAGCCACCAAAATCAGTCATATACGTTGCATTTGGCAGCTTCACAATTTTTGACAAAACTCAGTTCCAAGAATTAGCACTGGGGCTGGAACTCTCTGCTAGGCCATTCCTGTGGGTTGTGCGGCCAGATATTGTCAATGAGAAAAATGCCTATCCTGAAGGATTTCAAGAGAGAGTAGCTAATCAAGGGAAAATGGTTGGATGGGCACCTCAGCAGAAGGTTCTTAGTCACCCTTCTGTTGGCTGCTTTTTGAGCCACTGTGGTTGGAACTCTACCATTGAAGGTGTGGCTAATGGGGTCCCTTTCCTATGCTGGCCATACTTCGCCGACCAGTTTCTTAACGAGAACTATATTTGTGATGTGTGGAAGGTGGGATTGAAGTTTAACCGCAATGAAATTGGGATCATTAAGCGAGAAGAAATCAAGAATAAGGTGGAGTATATTCTAGGTGATGAAAAAATCATGGCAAGAGCTAGGGAACTCAGAGAAATAGCCATGATAAGTATCGGAGAATTTGGTCATTCCAAGAAGATTTTCAATGATTTCATTCAACGGATTAATGTTTAAGATCTTGTGGTTCATGGGTTGTTTGAACTTGAATTTTCTCTAAACAATGTGATTGCTGCAAAATAAATATCATATAGTTTGAGAAAATACTGCCTCTAATGCAAATATTTATTTTCAATTTGTGGATATCTTTTTGAATTTATCTTAGAAAGCTGATGACATTAACACTGCATGGTTCAGACCTAAAAACCATATCCATTTACTTCAGTAATTCTGTTTCTAAACAATACAATCAGAGGCAATGATTTCTAAAGTAAAAATAATTACTTAATTACTCAAACTTTCTGACTTCAATTACATACTCGAAACTAGCTAATAATGGCATTACCTAGAATATGATTGTTACATACTACAGCTAGCATGGTTGACATTAGCTAGTAGCTAGTTGACATTAGCTCTAACCCTTTCATACTTGTATTTTGACTATCTAACTCTCATATACTTGTATAAATTAAGTACATGTGAATACTAAAAATATCTAGCACTCTAGGTTTTAAGCCATCCTTGCTAGTGTGTGTGTGAGCATAGAGAGGAGTGGCGTAAAGATAGCTTTTCGGCATTGGTTATCAAGATCTAAGGCATATAAGTCCAACTTATTTGCTGGTCATCTTCAAAATCAAGATTTAAAGTGCATCTAAATTTGTAAGTTTTCAAAAATCCTAAAATTGCATGTTTCAAATTTTTGTTGTATATTGCATGGCATGTATGATCCAAAATTTTAATTTTTCCGTTGCGTAATCATCATGTATATGCCATATGATATCCTTTCACTATGATCATCTATCTCCCTCAACATGCTCTTTAATTGCATTTTTAGATTCTATATCTATCTCTATGACAGTTAAGGAAGCTTTGAGTCATCTTGGATGTATGATGCTATGCTTGAGGAGATATATGCCTTGGATAATAATGACACGTGGGAGTTGGTGAATTTACTAGAAGGAAAGAAGGCTGTGGGTTGCAAATGGGTCTTTATAGTCAAAGCTAATCCAGATGGTTCCGTAGCCCGGCTTAAAACTCGCCTCCTAGACTTATAGCATAGATTATTATGATACTTTCTCTTCAGTTGCAAAATTGAGTTTTGTTCATTTGTTCATCTCTTTGGCAGCCTCCCACAACTGGCCTTTACATCAGTTAGACATCAAAAATGCCTTTCTTCACGATAACTTTTAGGAAGAAGTCTATATGGAGCAACCACCTGGTTTTGTTGTTCAGGAGGAGTATGGAAAAGTTTTTCATCTAAAAAAATCCTTATATGGATTGAAGTAGAGTCCTTATGCTTGGTTTGGCAAATTCAGTGAGGTTGTCCAAGAGTTTGGGTTAAAGAAGAGTCAGTGTGACTACTCAGTTTTCTACAGACGATCGAAAGCTGGCACTATTCTTCTTGTGGTATACGTTGATGATATTGTAATTACAGGGAGTGATTCTGCAGGTATCTCTTCACTTAAGTCTTTCATGCATGATAGATTTCACACTAAAGACTTGGACCAGTTGAAATATTTCTTGGGGGTGGAAGTGTTGAGAAGTAAAAAGAGAATTCTTTTATCTCAAAGAAAATATATTCTTGACTTGCTTGCAGAAATTGAAAAATTAAGAGCTAAGCCATGTAGTACTCTTATGGTTTCCAATATACGACTTACAAAGGATAATGGTAATACTTTTGATGATCCAGAGAGATATCAGAGGCTAGTTGAAAAATTAAATTATCTCACAGTAACTCATCCAGATATCGCATTTGCAGTAAGTATTGTTAGTCAATTTATGGTTGTTCATACGGTCAAGCATTGAGAATTTCTAGAGCAGATTTTATGTTATTTGAAAAGTGCTCCAGGACTAAGTATACTGTACAGTGACCACGAGCACACCCACATTGAATGCTTTACTGATGCTAATTAGGCATGTTCGAAGACTGATAAGAGGTCAACTACAGGCTATTGTGGTTTTGTTGGAGAAAATCTAGTATCCTGGAAGAGTAAGAAGCAAACTGTGGTATCCAGATCTAGTGCAAAATGTGAAAACAGAGCTATGTCACAATAAACATGTGAAATCTTGTGGATTCGTTATTTGCATGCAGAGATTAGTGTAAATTTTTCGTCTGGAGCAAAACTTTGATGTGATAATCAAGTTGCTATTTATATTGCTTCCAATCTAGTATATCATGAATAGACTAAATATATTGAAGTTGATTGTTACTTTTTTCGTGAAAAGATTCAAGATAATGTCATCTCAACGGGACACTTGAAGACGGGAGAACAGTTGGATGATTTATTTACAAAAGTTTTAAATGGGGCTTGAGTTGAATATTTGTGTAACAAGCTGAGCATGATTAATATCCATGCTCCAGCTTGAGGGAGAGTGTTATAGACTACAGCTAGCATGATTGACATTAGCTAGTAGCTCCTTTAGTTGACATTAGCTCTAACCCTTTCATACTTGTATTTTGACTATCTAACTCTCATATACTTGTATAAATTAAGTACCTGTGAATACTAATAATGTAGAATGAAAATTCTCCCATTTGCATTTTGTTTCAATGATATAGAGAGAAAATGAATTTATATTATTTTCATAAGTAACTAGAACGAGAGACTTGCCATGTCAAAGTTTAAAGTGCAGGAGTTTTCATATGACAGAAAATTTGAATGCTCAGACAACTATGGATTTAAATCAGATCATGAAGTGCTGCCTCAAATTTTGATGCCAACAATGTGAAATTAACATAAGCAAAATGGACTTTGATCCTATTATAACATAGCATATGCAAGTTTGTCCCCCGAAAGTTAAATCCTGGATTCTCAGCCACAGGTAAGTAGATTAAAAAAATTAGAACAGCACATTAACTGAGGAATTATTAAATGGGTAATGATGAGGATTTGTCTAATCTTTCTCATAACATTATTAATCATATGGAAGTTGCATGAATAAAATCAAAGTAACAGCAGAAGAACAAGGTGACATGATCAGGAAAGATATTATTCATTAGTGACATGTAAGTTGCATGGCTAATGTAATCTTATCTAGTTTCTTGTTCATTGATTGTTGGACATAAAACTTGCAGCTAAACATCCAGAAGACTGTTTATGTATTTTGGCATCGGCTAAAACTATCCGGTTAAGAGAGGCTAAATCTAATAATTCCACAACTAAATGCAAGTTACAATGATACTTATATTTTTGCCAGGTGCAGTACATTATCAAAATAACTCGTAGAGACATTAAGCATGGAACAAATAATTATTAGATTATACTAATAAAATTGACAAATAATTATGCTCGATTATATAATAATAGTTAATTTATAATTAAAACTATTTATTTATCATGTAAACATAAAACTTAGAGTGCAAAAGAGTTACAGGTTTTTTTAGTTTACTCGCTTGGTTGATCTTTTTACCCTCCATACTTTTACATTAGTCCGATATAAATAAATGTACTTGTATATATTTTTTTGTTTATGAACCTCCTATTTGGTCTGACTTTTCTGGTTAAGTATTGAACTTAAAATCTCTCTCTCTATAATAATAATAATAATAATAATAATGATGATGATGATGATGATTAAGAAAAAAAAAAAAAGCAAAATGGACTTTTGGAAACTAAATTTATTTGATCATGAACGCTACTTTACAAAGCAAGTACATTTCATAACCCTGATTAACATGAAACTAAAAATTGATTTTTCCATCATAAGATTGTCCAAATTGCCAATTAGAAGCAGCAACATCATAAAAATGCAATGTTTTGCCATCGGAAGTAGTGACGTGGAATGACAAACTTTGGCCTACCAAATAAGTTCCAATTTGCCAATTTTGGCCCCAATTTCTTGACATTTGCATCCAGCCATTCTTTGAACCCTTAATCTTGACATTACTAGCATCTCCAGCCCCTCCCACATTATACAATAGTACAAGAACCCAATAAGGATTGCCCCTAATTTGGAATTTGAGTCCTCCTTGTTCGGAGCACAAAATTCTTCTATGTTGGACTGGGACAATACCAGCTTTGTATTCAGCAATCTTAATGAACATTGGCATTGATAAATCAAAGTGGCGCAGAGGAGGATTGCACCAATTTCCGTCTGGTTTTGAGTAATTTGGTGGGCAAAAATTGGTTGCTGTAATTTTAATTGTGCCTGCATTCGGTTTACACCATTGTGGGGAATTTACGCACTTAATTTCAAAACACGCACCACAGATTTTGCCATTATTGAAAAGTGCTGTGCTTAGAGCAGCAGTTTCTAATCCATATCCTTGTTTGAATAGATCACCATATCCACAAGCTCCTTCTGCATGTCCATGATTAACCCATCATCAAACACAATTAAGAACAAATATTCAAATTATGTAGTATATATAGTAATGTACGTACTTACGCATAGTCTCCCTACCGCTCCTGTCACCATAAAATGTTACATGTGCATCGTGCCATGCATTATCTACTTGCCCATTGCTAATTTTCTCATTCGCCATGGCCAAAAAATTAGACGTTACGAACATTAAGAATATTGCAGGAAAATTCTTGAAGTTGGCCATAATTTTTAAGAATATATAGTTAAGGATTATTTGTACTTAAATAAAATATCAGGCAGTTGATGAATTGGATTGAGAGTGAAAATGAAAGAGGGAGTATAAATAATAATAAAGTGTGGTGTATATATATATATATATATTTAATAAATCTATAAGTAGTGAGTTTCACATAAATACATAAATGCCAATCCGCTATAAGTAGGGGTGAGAAAAAAATAATTTTTTTTTTCTGTTAAACGAAAAATCGGATGAAAATCAAATTGATAATTTAGAATTATGGTTTTAATTTTTGAAAATTGGCGGTTAATTGTTAGTTGATTATATACATTTCATATTTTAATTTTTACACTTAAAATTTTTAATATTTTTTTATTTTATAAATATTATAATATATAACTTTTTAAAATATTATTATAATATGTAGTTTTAGTAAACAAAAATTAGAATTATCTTTTTACTGCTATTATTTATTCATTAAATGTATATATTTAGCACTTTATTGTTAATTTCATATTGAATATATTCAATTTTATTTTTCTTTTAATTTTTTAATGGATATTATATTTGATTTGTATTTTCCATTTTAAAGAATTTTTAACAATTAAAAATAATATCACTATTTGCATAATTTACTAAATTTATATATTAAAAATTGATTAAAATTTAAAATCAATTTAACGATTAATCGAAATTAATGAAATAATTAATAAAATTATTAATTTACCCTGGCTGTTAAAATATCACCAGCCAGTAATATTTTTGTTGGCTATATATTATTTTAGCCATTTAGGTACTTTTTGTTAGTGAATTTTAGTATTGCAGATTAATTCGAATTCTAAATTATAACAAGGCAAAAATTTCAGACCCCTCAATACAATGTGTCCAGTAATTCACAACTAAATGGTGACGACAATTAACGGGTAATATAATTATTATCATTCATATGAGAAATAAATGACTAAGAGCGCTTTTTTTTCTTTTTTTCATAATAACAATTTACTGAATTTATACTATATATATTAAAAATATACAAAATGGTGATAGATATATTAGATAAAAATAACAATATCAAGTTTTTTGATATCATATTTTTGATTTTGATGTCTATACTAAATAAAATATATGTACTATATATAAAAATATGAAGTGGAGGAAATTCTTTTCAGAATATAATATCCTCATACTTTATTGTTATAATAAAATAACATTATGGCCAAATGTGTAAAAATCTCAATTACCAAATAGAGCAATTTTGTCCTTAATATTTAGTTAAGTGTAATATTTTTTCTAAAATTATCAAAATGATACAATTTTACTTTTAAAATAATGAAACCGTTAGTTTAACATTATTTCGTTAAAATGATGCAATGTGGTCACGTCAGTGATAAAAAAATGAAATACGGTCAAACTAACAGTTTTGTTACCTCAAATAGTAAAATTACACTATTTTGATAACATTAAAAACAATATTACACATAACTAAATATTAGGAGCAATTTTTTTTTTTTTTATAAACATTAAGGGTATTTTTGCACACTAAGCCTAACATTTAAGAGATTAAGTTTCTATGAGCAATTCAAGTAAAAATTTGCATTAAAATCAATTTAAGTTACTTTTAACAAACATAAAATTTCTTTCTTTAAAACTGAGAAATAACAATAGGCTACGCATTTACAAGATTAACTTAATTATTGATCTCAAAATGACACGTTTATTAACATGAACCACAACAGAAGTATAACAAATGACAATGTTTTAGTTCCACTGAATAGTTTAAAGCATAGAAAGTTCGCGAACATGATAGTTTTAATAATACTTGAATGCCTAAAAGATCCTTAACTATGAGTTGCAGGCTGAGATTTTGATGCTAGCATTGCTAACTTAACATAAATGACAAACAGATCCATCCATCCTAGTTTTTTTCAGTGAAATCTACTTACTGGAAAGGACGTGACCGTCCCATGCTGGTTGCTCTATGCATCTTTGTAAGCAGAGCTCTACAATAATGATTGATAGAGACATTAAACATGTAATAAACACAAATAATGACAACCATACGCATAAGTCGATGATAAAAGAACAAATCACAATATACCTAACTAGTAAGACAAAACAAGGCATATGCCATGTGCCTAACTTCAAGATTCATTGGTTAGGATCTTGTTCTTGATGCATTAGCTTTGCCTGTGCTTATATGTAAAGTGGGCATGATTTGAATCACAAACCAACATCTAATTCCTGAAGGAAGTGTGAGAAAATAAAACGACAGAAACAAGAGAATGGGCAGACCTCATATTTTAGCCGTACCTTATCCAGCACAAGGGCATGTGATTCCTATGATGGAGCTATCACAATGCTTAGTTAAACATGGATTCAAAATCACATTTGTCAACACTGAGTATAATCATAAGAGGGTCATGAATGCATTGATTGAGAAGGATTGTATTGGGGATCAAATTAGTCTGGTTTCAATTCCGGATGGATTGCAACCATGGGAGGATAGAAATGAGCTTGCTAGGTTGACGCAATCACTTTTCACAGTTGTTCCAGGAGAGCTCGAGAAGCTTATTAACAGGATCAATGTATCTGAAGATGAAAAGATTACCTGTGTTATTGCCGATGAGAATAATGGATGGGTTCTTGAAGTAGCAGAGAGGATGAAAATCCCCCGAGGTTGCTTCTGGCCTGCATCTGCTGCCTTGCTTATCCATTTATTTAACGTCGACAAGCTAATTGATGATGGAATCACTGATAGAAACGGTAAGATTTCTATTACAAAACTTATTTAGCTATTTCATTGCAATATATAGTGCATTAATTAAAAACTCAAAAAAAAAATGCAGTTGATAAAACTGTATTAATCATCAAATTTTAATCTTTTTTTTTTTTTTTTCATTCTGTAAGGAACTATTCTGAAGAACCAGAAGATTGAGTTGGCTCCAATGGTGCCAGCCATGAGCCCTGAAAACTATGCATGGACAAGTATTGGTGATGTGGTGTCACAGAAAATTATATTTGATGTCATTCTTAAAAACAACAAGATGGTGAAAATGGCAGACTGGATAATTTGTAACTCAGCATATGATCTTGAGCCCGGAGCATTTGCACTAGCCCCAAATATTCTACCTATCGGACCACTTCTAGCAAGCAGTCGGCAAGGAAACTCAACAGGAAACTTCTGGGAAGAAGACTCAACTTGCTTGAAATGGCTGGACAAACAGCCACCAAAATCAGTCATATACGTTGCATTTGGCAGCTTCACAATTTTTGACAAAACTCAGTTCCAAGAATTAGCACTGGGGCTGGAACTCTCTGCTAGGCCATTCCTGTGGGTTGTGCGGCCAGATATTGTCAATGAGAAAAATGCCTATCCTGAAGGATTTCAAGAGAGAGTAGCTAATCAAGGGAAAATGGTTGGATGGGCACCTCAGCAGAAGGTTCTTAGTCACCCTTCTGTTGGCTGCTTTTTGAGCCACTGTGGTTGGAACTCTACCATTGAAGGTGTGGCTAATGGGGTCCCTTTCCTATGCTGGCCATACTTCGCCGACCAGTTTCTTAACGAGAACTATATTTGTGATGTGTGGAAGGTGGGATTGAAGTTTAACCGCAATGAAATTGGGATCATTAAGCGAGAAGAAATCAAGAATAAGGTGGAGTATATTCTAGGTGATGAAAAAATCATGGCAAGAGCTAGGGAACTCAGAGAAATAGCCATGATAAGTATCGGAGAATTTGGTCATTCCAAGAAGATTTTCAATGATTTCATTCAACGGATTAATGTTTAAGATCTTGTGGTTCATGGGTTGTTTGAACTTGAATTTTCTCTAAACAATGTGATTGCTGCAAAATAAATATCATATAGTTTGAGAAAATACTGCCTCTAATGCAAATATTTATTTTCAATTTGTGGATATCTTTTTGAATTTATCTTAGAAAGCTGATGACATTAACACTGCATGGTTCAGACCTAAAAACCATATCCATTTACTTCAGTAATTCTGTTTCTAAACAATACAATCAGAGGCAATGATTTCTAAAGTAAAAATAATTACTTAATTACTCAAACTTTCTGACTTCAATTACATACTCGAAACTAGCTAATAATGGCATTACCTAGAATATGATTGTTACATACTACAGCTAGCATGGTTGACATTAGCTAGTAGCTCCTTTAGTTGACATTAGCTCTAACCCTTTCATACTTGTATTTTGACTACCTAACTTTCATATACTTGTATAAATTAAGTACATATGAATACTAAAAATATACTTCCTCCATTTTTTTATCTATTATTTTTTATTAAAATTTAAATTTTATTTATTTATTATTTTAAAATTTTCAATATAATTTAATTTATTTTTTTAATTTATTTTTTTAATAAAATTATAACCAATCAAATTTATTAATTTAATTTTAATCACATAATTTAATATTAAATTTAAATTTATTTATGATTTGTTAATTTTAATAAAAATAAAAAAATTGACTGATAAAAAAGAATGAAAATTGACGGAGGGAGTAGCGTGAAAATTCTCCCATTTGCATTTTGTTTCATGGTATCAGAGACTCAGGCACATTTGGGTTTTCTGATTTTTCGGGATTAAATCTGAGCTTTGTCTCGTCTAGGTTCCCCTGTTTTTCTTTTTGGCGGGTACTGCTCTTTTTGGGTCACACACTTTTGGTGGCCGTTGTGCCTCACCGTCGGTCAGGGGAGGAGCGCAACTGTCATTCTGGCCATCTCCCAAATTTCGGTGGCCGGAGTTTCAGCGATTAAGCTGCATGCACCGCCAGAAGGAACTGCCTCCGATTTCACGTGCCGACATGTGGGAGAACGTTTGGCATTCGGCAGTCTTCCAATTCAAGCTCCAGAGTCGTCTTGTTGTCTCCGATAAGATCCTCAAGTCAGTTTCTTCATCTGGTCACTTTGGAAGGTGCTTCCTCCTCTCGGTTGGATCTCTATATCTTGCCTTTTTTTTAGTTGCTGGATTTGTTGGTTTTAAGTGAAGAGGTTCTATTTGCTGTTAAATTTTGTTTGGTCTCCTGGCTCATTTAAAGTATTGGATTTTTCATTTAAAGCATTGGATTTTATTTTGAGACGTAATTGGTTTCAGTTGGAACTTTAATTATTTTGTGTTTTTTGAGTGGTGTTTGCTGTTGTTACTAATTTTTTGGGTGTTGGTTTTTTGTAGATATTATGGTTGAGAATAAGGAAATTATTAGTGAGATCATTTCTTTGTCTACAATTACAGAAGAAAAATTCGATGGGTCCAATTATCTTGATTGGAGTAGGACTATTAAGATTTATCTTCATAGTATGGATAAGGATGATCACTTGACTAATGACCCTCCAACTGATAAAACTGAAAAAAAGATTTGGATGAAAAATGATTCGCGGTTACTTTTACAGATTAGAAATTCAATTGAACAAAATGTGCTGGGTCTAATTTCTCATTGTGAAAGTGTTAAAGAATTAATGGATTATTTAGCCTTTTTATATTTGGAAAAACGAAATGAGTCTCGTATTTATGATGTTCGCAAAACCTTTTATCGTGCTGAGAAAGAGGCAAAAATACTCACTACTTATTTTATGGGGTTTAAAAAATTTATAAAGAGTTGAACGTGCTCCTACCTTTTAGTTTGGATATTAGGGAGCAATAGGCTTAGAGAGAAAAAATGGCAGTGATGAGTTTTTTGGCTAGTTTGCCATTCAAATTTGATCATGTTAAATCTCAAATTCTCTCTAGTTCTGAAATTCCTACTCTTAAAGATGTGTTTGGTAGGCTATTGTGTGCTGATAATGCTCTATCTAATCAGTTAAGTAGTGCTTTTATTGTTAAGAAAAGTGGAGGAGATAATGGTAAGAAAATTGTGCAGAAAGGGGGCAATAAATACAATGACAATCGAAATATTGATATTATCTGCTACTATTGTAAAGAGCCAGGTCATACGAAGTGCTACCGTAAGAAATTGTAGAATCACAATCAGAGAGCCCAAATTGCTATTGTTGTTACTTTTAATTCATCATTTGAGCAGGATATCATTATTTCTACTGAAGAATATGCTAAGTACCAGCAATATTAAAGGGATCCTCAACTTCGGTAGGTAACACATGCCTTATCTCATCTAGCAATAATTGGGTTATTGATTCTGGAGTGACGAATCATGTGACAGGTAATCCTGATACCTTCTCTCATTTTTGGTCTCATAAAGCTCCTTTGCCTGTTACTATAGCTAATGGGACATCATATAACATTGTGGGGTTTGGAACTGTCAAACTAACTTGTTCCATTACTCTATCTCTTATTCTAAACTTGCCTAATCTAGCCTGTAATTTGATATTTGTGAGTAAACTTATCAAAGAACTTAATTATTGTGTCTTATTTTTCTCTAATCACCGTCTATTTCAGGATCTTATGATGAAACAGATTTTTGTTAAAGGACATGTATCTAGTGGCCTATACATCTATTGCTTGCTCCAGTGTAGTCTTTCCTTTTGAAGCCCATTATCGGTTAAGGCATCCCTCCTTACTTGTTTTGAAGAAGTTATGTCCATAGTTTCATGATGTATCATTTTTTAATTATGAGTCTTGCCATTTTATAAACCATCATTGTAGCTCGTTAGGTCCTAAAATTAATAACGAACTGAGTTTTCTTTTCAATTTGTCCATTCGGATGTTGGGGTCATTTTCTAGTTATGTCAAAAATCGAATACAGAGATTTTGTTATTTTTGTGAATGATTTTTTTTCGAATGACTTAGATTTATTTTATGAAAAATCATTCTAAAGTATTTACACATTTTTCTATTTTTTATGCTGAAGTTGCAACCCAGTTCAATGCCTCTATAAAAATACTGCGAAGTGATAATACTAAGGAATATATGTCAAATTCTTTTTAGCGGTATATATCTCAACATGGTATTATTCATCAAACCTCTTGTGTTGAGACTTCTTCTCAAAATGGAGTTGCTGAGTGAAAGAATAGGCATTTACTAAAGACAACTAGATCTTTATTGTTTCAAATGAATGTTTCTAAGTATTTTTGGGTTGATGTTATTTCTACAGCTTGTTTTTTGATTAATCGGATGCCCTCTACGGTATTGAATGGAGATATCCCTTATAGTGTTTTATTTTCCAATAAACCATTATTCCCAATAGAACCACAGATATTTGGCAGTACAGTTTGTTTTTTGATTAATTGGATGCCCTCTACGGTGTTTAATGGTGATGTCCCTTATAGTGTTTTATTTCCTAATAAACCATTATTCCTAGTAAAACCACAAATATTTGGCAGTACTTGTTATGTTCGCGATGTATGACCCTATGTTAACAAATTAGATCCTAAGGCATTGAAGTGTGTTTTCTTATGATACTTACACCTTCAAAAGGGTTATAGATGTTATTTCCCTGATCTGTAACGATATATGGTTTTAGCTGATGTGGTTTTCTCAGATGATAAACCTTTCTTCTCATCTCAACCCACTCTGACAAGTCAGGGGGAGCAAGATGAGTGACTCATTTATAAAGTGACATTTTTTGGAGAATTTGTTGATGCGTCTTCTGCATCCTCTAGTATTGAGCAGGCAACAATTGGTAATCCTTCAACATCTGCAAAACCACAGATTCTTTAGGTCTACTCTAGAAGAAAAGACACTAACGATGCATGTTCGGCACCAGCAACTTCGTCATTTGATCCTGCTCCAGCTAATCTCGATCTTTCCATTGCTCTTCGTAAAGGTAAATGCAATTGTCAATCCATTTATGCCATTGCTAACTTTGTTTCCTATGTGTTAGTGTAAGCCCTACCCCAATGCATTGTTATAAAATACTTAAGTTAATAAATGAGGCATTTGTTTTACCTATAGGATCGCACACAAAGCATTGGGCTTAAAATATTTAAATAGTATATTAGGCATTAATTTGGGCTTTTATTTAAAATTAAATTAATGTGGATAATGGGTATTAAAATTGCTAAATGGACTTTGGCCCATGAAGAGTGAAAAATACGACAAAAGGAATGGTAAATTGATTATTTATTTATCTTTAGATATTTGATTATTTATCTTTAGATAATTAAGTTAATTAAATTTAAATTCCTATATGTCTTTGAATCAAGATATACCACTTAATTAGGAAGTGATGGAGGCTGACATTACTACTTAAATGCTAGTGAATTTCAGCACACACAAAACCCTAAGCTAAGTGATATATATAGATAAGAAGTAACTTTACCAATTAGGTTTTTTCTGTCTCTAAGCCACCATTCTCGAGGGAAAAGGACTCTTCTTTCTTCTCTTAGATTTTGGGCAGCCATTGGTGAACCTTAGGAAGAACAAGATCAGGTCTTGTGTCTTTAGTTTAATATCCATTGCCAAATACACAAAGATTAGAGCTAGCACTCTAGGTTTTAAGCCATCCTTGCTAGTGTGTGTGTGAGCATAGAGAGGGATGACGTAAAGGCAACTCTTTGGCATTGGTGATCAAGATCTAAGGCATATAAGTCTAACTTATTTTCTGGTTATCTTCAAAATCAAGTTTTGAAGTACATCTAGACTTGTAAGTTTTCAAAAACCCTAAAATTGCATGTTTCAAATTTTTGTCGTATATTGCGTGGCATGTATGATCCAAAATTTTAATTTTTTCACTACATGATCATCATGTATATGCCATGTGATATCCCTTCAGTGGTATCGGGGCCTAACCATACTTATTTTAGGGCTTTAGATGCATTAAATTTTGATTCAAAAATCGTTATTGCATAAAACCACAATGCTAAAATTTTCTGTTTTGAGTTTTTTGCATTGTTTTAGTGTAAAAACGATTTTAAATGACTAGTTAGGTATTGTAATTATTATGACATGTTAATATACTATCCTAAAATGTTCTTAGAGCCGTTCATGGTCGGTTTTAATTATAAATACCTGATTGTACATGTTAATCTTGAAACTAGGTGTTAGTTTGCGTGTTTTGTGTTTGTAAACAACTAGTTTCTCAATAATAAATGTAAAACCGTGTTTCGCGTGTTTGTAAGTGATTTTTAAATATTAATAACAGGTCTGTACATATTTTAAAAATGGTTTTAATTCTGGTCCATGATAATTTAATTGATTAATTTTAAAATCACTTAAAACTATGACTAGTTTATGTTTATTGCATGTTTAATCAATATTGTTTGTTATGTTTTGATTAAAATGGAAAAAACACATTTAGATCAGATCCGAAAAGAACCTTAACTCAATGTTTATTACCTTATTTAAATTATTAAATAGCTCATAAAATCGTTTTAAGTGTTTGTACATTGTTTGTGGCATTATATAAGCATTAAACAACTGGTTTCATTGTTGTTTGTTTGTTTTAGTATATATGCCGTGTATAACATATGTTCTTCATGAATTTTTATGTTTAATTCATGTTGGTTCATATTATATGTATTTTAATATTTATGGGCTGTATGACATAATATTAAAAAAAATAGCAAAATTGGAAATTAAAATAGAGTTGATTTATAACACAAATCTAACTAGTTTGTGTTTTAAGCTTTTAAGAGAACTTATTCAATAAGGGAATTTAGTCCATTGGGCTTCAGCCCAGGCCCATCACGGGGTCTTCTCTTAAAAGTTTAAGTACACAATTTTCATTAATGGGCTTGGCTAAATTAATTAAAATTGGACTTTGTTTTATCCATGAATGTTATGTATATTTATTTGCTCGTTTTGTGTGATGAATGGATATGCATGGTGCATTCATGGGCCCTGGATTTTTGTAATTAAATATGGCCTATGATTCATTATGTATTATTATAGAAGTTTCATTTATTTCTTAGTATAGAATTTATTTGAAAACTTTGTAAATCAAGAAGAAGCCCACCGGAGTGGAGAAGCCTAACTCGAAGATTCTTATGTAATAGTATAAAATCTTAGTTGTAGGTTTTTGGGTCCATGTTTATCACACTTTACTTTATGCAATTATATATATATGCATGCTATGAATGGATGACAAAGCGTATGCCATATAAGCCGTAATAAAATGAATCCCTAAAATAGTAAGTCATAAAGTTGCCTTCCTAATTTGAAACATGTCAAGGCATCGATCATCGATCACGTAGACTAGGAGTCCTAGATGCGCCCGATTATCTTTGTGAGGCATGGGTTGTGAATGTAGGTTGGACTTAACATGGAAAGGGATGTCCGGACTTAACCAACTAATAAATGAGTTTGTGCTATAACATCTTAAGATGTTAGCCCATTTGATCCAAGAGTCATGTATGAGACATGATTTGAGTTTTTCTACCTAAGTAACTTAACTTGTTAGGTGTACAAGCTCAGCTTGACTAATGAGTTATTGTGAAAAGTGGATCATGGCCCATATTAAATCACTAACGCGAATTATTTAAAGGGATATTAATTTGGTTTGTGAGATTATAATAAGACCTCATTTAATCTTGCTAAGTTTTATTATTGTAGATTGAAAAATGGCATCTTCAAACAATAACTTTTCATTGCGATCGGTCCTAGAAAAGGACAAATTGAATGGCACCAATTTCATAGACTGATCTCGAAACTTGAGAATAGTTCTTAAGTAAGAGAAGAAGTCGTATGTTTTGGATGCACCCTTGCCCGAAGAACCTACTAGAAATGCCTCTGCAGTTCAAAAGAAAAATTTTGAGACTAAGAAGAGCGACTCCAATGATGTGACATGTCTGATGCTGGCCACTATGGTGCCTAATTTGCAAAAGCAATTCATGGACCAAGTGGCTTATGCGATCATGGTGCACCTCAAGGAGATGTTCCAAGAGCAAGCTCATCACGAGAGGTTCATAACAACAAAGGCCTTGATTTCTTGTAAGATGCCTGCGGATACTCCCTGTAATGGCCTCAAAATCGGGTCAGCCGTGAACAGTACTTTTCGACAGTAAATAGTATTTTCCTGGCCCAAAAGGATACCCGAAAGTCAAAAATATTTTGTTAGACCATTGGAAAGTAATGATCATGGTAAGCCCGGGGTTGAAATTTGAAGTGAAATTGAGATCATATAGGCCTCCAAAGGTTAAAAATACGAAAAAGGTAGCGAGTCAATTTCTCTGGTAGGGAATGAGACTTAATTTTGTATAAATAATTAAATATAGTACTCGAACTCTGAAAATTGCCAGATTTTGCATGTCTGCATGAATTTTTATGTATAATATTTTGGTGATGGAAATTGAATTTTTCGGTAATACCGACAGTTGTCGAATCGGAATGATAAGTTTGAATTGGATCGATAACGGACTCTGATTGAGCCAAAAATTTGCGTACTAGCTATTTTTGATGTGATAAGAGTGATGAAATTATTTTTGGAGTGATTTGAAGTAAGAAAGAGAGAGAAATTTGATTGGACTTTAAAAGACATAAAATAGGCCTTAAGACAAAATGGATTAAGCCTATGAATAAAGCCCATTATTGGGCCCATTAAGAGGGTATAAATAGGATTAAAAATCTGTAGTTTGCTTCTAGAACTCACCAACTCCTTCCCTCTCTTGTGGTGGTCGAACCATCTTCTTTCCTTCCTTCCCTTTGATTCTTCCTCTTTCACTTCAAATTCTCCATAAACTCCAACATAAAGATTGAAGTTTCATCTCTCTAGGTCACCCTAGTGGTCTCAATAAAGTGAGTTGAGTAAAGGAACGCAAAAATTCAAGTGGAAAAAGAAAAAGAGGACAAAAAAATAAGGTTTGAAGAGCTTTGTTGGCCGACCATGATAGGATCAAGTTGAGAGGAAGGAGTTTTCATGGATTAAAGCATGAAAATGGAGGCTTAGGCACTCCTAAGTAAGAGAAAATTGTAAGTGACTACAAAATCGTTTGATTTTCCTTTTATTATGAATTAATTGCATTTATGTAATTAGGTTAAAAATTGTTAAAGTTGTTGATTGATAAAATTGATTTAGGGTAAATGAAATGGGACATGTAAGAAGATGAAAGGAAAGCTTTAATGGAAGAAATAAGATTTTTAGGTGGATTTCCTATAGGTGGCCGAATTTCTCCTTATAGAAAAATAAATGAATTTTGCATGAAAATAATATATGTTAGCCTAAATTAAATATAGAGATGATAAATGGTGCTCATGAATTTTTATTGAATTAATAAAATTTATTTTGGAATTTTAGAGATTATGTAACAATTATGTTTATAGTAAAAATTGTGAAATAATGTGAAATAATTGATTATTTTAGTAAAAAATTATAGTAAATAATAAATAATACATAAATAAATTTTATTAGGATTTATTGAAATTTTATTGAAATTCTAATGTTAATATGTGTATTGAAATTAATTGAATTATTAGTGAATAATTGCGCAAAAATATTGAAAAAGGTAAATTTATATGAAATTAAATTATAGTAAATGAAAACGAAATAAAAAGTCAACCGATGAATTTTTCGGAATAATTATTAAGCTATGAAAGTAATAAAAATAATGAATTATTGGTAAATAATTCATAAAATGAGTGAAAATAATGGAAAGTGTAAAATAATGTGTATACGAATTTTTGTAAAATTTATATGCTTTACTAGAATATTTTTAAAATAAAATATTGATTATGTTTAACTAAAATATTGAATTATTAAAAAATAATTCAATAAATAAGTACGTGATGAAAAACGAACATGAAGTAAATTATTTCAGTATAAAAAGAAATGAAAAAGTTAATTTATGCATTTTCGAAAAATCAAGTATTAAATTATATCAATATAATTCATAATTATTTAAAAAGTTATAAAATAAATGTTTGACTAATTTATCAAAGTAAATTAATCAATAAAAAGTATTAAAAGAGAAAATTATTATAAAATAATTCAGTATTAGGTGACATATCCGAATGACAAATATTTCGAATAGAAAAAGAAAAAAATCGTCAAAAAATTAATCACTGCACTGTTAAGAGATAATGTACAGAAGATTATATAAAAAGAATTAAAAAAATTGTGAATTTTAATGCTATAATTCATAAAGTGTATAAAAGACTAAAAAGCCTCAAGTGTTCGAGTGAATTATTGAAAAATAATTCGCAAAAGTGACTTAACAAGACAAAGTGAAAGAAAGAAAAAAGTTACTGAATAGTCAAAAGCACTAAAAGAGTGCGATTGACTAGAAATGTATTGTATCAAGTAATAAAGAAAGAAACTAAAGATTTTTTAAACATTTAAAAATTATTTCAAATATAATTAATTGTTTTACCCTTAGCGATAAGCAGGTAAGTATATTCTTATTTAGGATATAATTGGCTAGCCATAAGGACATCCTATACCGCGGTACAAGTCATGGCGACTTGCTTTGCTATGGGTAAGATCTTTGATCTCCATAACTTCAGTGTTTTCAATGAAAATGGGATCTTTGGGTCCAGTCTCTCCCTTGGGGATCATTTCTCTCTTAGTGGGATCTTTGGGTCCAGTCTCGTGTATCCTTTTTGAGAATTCTGTTATATTGCACTAGGAGCGTATTGTAACGAATAAATCGGTATTGTTTAAATGAATTGAATATAAAAAGTTGTAAACGAAAAATTATTTGTTTGAAAGAAAATAAGAAGTAAGAATAAAACTGTAAGGTTTCCCAAAAAGTGTGATTAAAAAGAAAAAGAAAAAGAAATATTTTATAAGAATAAAATGATAAATGAAGATTAAGTTAAGCTTTTATAAAGAAAAATGATTTAAAATGTATTTTTACATGAAAAATATAATTAATTAGTTGGTATTTCATGCATCAATTATTATTTTGACAAGTAATAAGTTTGAAAAATAATATTAATTTCCTATTTAAAGTCAAAAAGTGATGACAATGACATTAAGTGAAATCTTATACTTAAGCAATGTATTTCTGAAAGAAAAGTCAAATGAAAAATAAAACAATAAAAAGGTACATAATTGTTTAATTGGGAAAAAAGCAAAAGATATAAGTCCTAAACAAGTATTTAAATATAGTTAAATGTGTAAAGAAGGAAATAAAGAGTTAAATACAAAGTGTCACAAAATAGTGGTATCACTTTGCAATAAAGCTTAAAAGCCTTTAAATAGTAATGTGTCTATTAGTTTAAAGGTTAAGGTAAAATAAATGAATAAATAGCAAGAATTGAAATTATAGCACATATTGGATAACTGAACAATAAATCGAGGAATGAAATAGTCTATAAATTTGGTACCATTAAAAAATGAGTATCAATATATACTGTTAAATGAAATGATAATTATATCGTTGTGACTAAAAAGATAAGACAAAAGTTAAGTAAAAGTAAAAGTTATAGTAAAGAATAAACGTAAAAGTAAAATTTAATCTGAAATCGTTTTACTTAAAAAATAGTGTAAAGTAACGTTGAAAGATTGAAAATCAAAGACAAATAAATTACCAAAATATGAGTTAATAATGAAACTAATGTTGACTGAAGTAAAAGAAAATATTTAATAAAATAAAAATATGAGTAGCATAGTCTATGTAATTATGCTTTATTTTAGGAAAATTATAGGATTAGTAGTCACCACTGAGCATGTTTAGTGCTCAATACGTAGTGTTTACTGCGTGCAAGTTATGAAGTATTGCGGGAGCATGGTACACAGTGGAGCTAGATCAGAAAAGAAGAATTAGTGCTAAATCGAGTTGTATTTTGGCATGTATATACTTAGACAATTAACGTAAAAGATTTAACTGTATTTGGATTGTTATTATGATTATTGATGGGTGAGTGGTTGGTGTAAGTTTTTTGTATGAATTTATTTAATGTATGTTTTAATTGTTTATGAGGTTATCGATTGATTAGGAATTTGATGTAAAGGTATTTAAAGTGTATTGAAATTGATCGGTGATGAAAATTTTTTTTTACCGTTTTTGCTATCTTTGCTTCGAAAAGGACTATTCCGTGAATGGTGTGACATTTAGTGGTATCAGAGTAAAGGTTTAAGCGGTTCTAAGATCAGAGTAGGATGAGGTTAAGCAATAGATTTGTCTGTATATACATGTCAATTACGAGTGGATAAATGATAAGTAGTATGACGTGTACTTGCTCCTCTATCTGTTTTAAAGTGAAAAGTTGATATTTGACTGAAATTATCAAGTGTGAAATGATTGATTCTGCATAGTAAAGATGGTAGTGAGTGAGAATAGAAGTATTGTTGCTTGAAATCTCATGGAAGTTAAAGCAAGGAAAAGAAAAGTTGACTGAAATTGAGCGTAAAGGTGAGAGTTTAAGTGTCTCTATGGATGAGAAACAGTCTAAAAAAGGACAAAATAAAGAGTGTGTCGGAAGTTTAAAAAGGAATTGTATATTGAGTACAAATAAATTTCGCAGGATGAAGAGATACCTTGATTAGATTGTCATGATTTAATACTGTTAGTGAGCAAATTGTTATAAGTTAAGGTTGTTTAAGATGCTCTATATACCTGTCAGTGATTCCTTTACAAACGTGGGGGATTTGATTGTATATTTCATAGCATTGGGATGGGCTATGACATCTGCATCATACGAGAATACGTGACAGTATTCTATCTACATACATGAAATCACACATTTATTGCATAGCATTTCATATTGTTTGATGGCATCTAATTTGCATCATATCACATGTATAGGCTCCACTTGATAGGATGAAACTAACAAGGGATATGATGAGCATAGGAACGACCTAAGAATGAGACAAGAAAAAAAGTGCTTAAGATTATTTTCTGTGTTTGATGTGACCATTATGAATTATTGGTCACGTCAATTAGATTTGTTAGTGCACTAAACCCTTGATGAATCAAAAGAAATGATCATCCACCTTACTTAGATCTATATTAAAGGATTTAAGTAGTAACCATCTAATATGTTTTGGGACGTTGAAAAAGTATGATGAGTATTTGGGTAATGTGAGCATACTTAAATATGTATGTTAGAAGAATTTGTACGAATGATTAATGATAAGGTTTTAAATTCTTTGAGCTACAAATGTCGGATTAAATTGACTCCAGATGGGGCATTATTAGTTGAAATAAAAATGAAACCAATATTATACATCGGGTAAGAATAATAATTCTGAAAGAGAATGTTTGTGTGGTAGTCATTGTGAATAAATCGAAAGATTCTTACTGAAGTCCATCGAGATAGTAATACCTTGCATCCTGGAGGTCATCAGATGTACCAGGATTAAAAGCTTAGTTTTGAGAATCAGATTGAAAGTGTGATGCGACAGATGTAAGTGAATGTTAAATGTGTCAACGCATGGAAGCAGAGCATTAGACTCCTTTGAGAATTACTTTGACTTATAATTATATTTATTTGGAAAATAGAAGAATGTGCTTAAAGAATCTAATATCGGATTGCTTGAGCATTAAAGAGGACAGATGTTGTATAGGAGTTTGGTAATAATCTCAGTATTAGCATTGTGATTCACCCTTGGACTGATGGTCAATCAGAGTAGATAATTCAGATATTGAAAGAACAGGTATGGGATTGTGATGATGGCTGTGACAAGTGTTTATCTATAGTAGAATCTGATTCTTGTCGAGACATTGTCAAAAAGAAAATGTCGAATTCTTTATGTTGGATTTAATGGAGTGCAAAAAAGTCAGTAAGTCTTGATTTGATTTAAAAATATGAAAGAAATTTGCACTCAGGATGCTATGATCTAGAAAAAAGAGACTGATAAATATTCTTGATATCAAGATTGGTTAATTTAAGAATAAGTAGGTTCCATTAGCAAAGATACTTTGGAACCATTGAATGTAAAAGAGATGTTGATAAGACCACTATATAGTATCCTATACTCTTTGATATAAGTAAATTTCGAGGACGAAATTTCTTTTAGCATGGGAGAAATGTAATGGCCTCAACACCAGGTCAGCCGTGAATAGTATTTTTCGGGTCCGAAAAGACACCCGAAAGTCAAAAATATTTTATTGGACCATTGGAAAGTAATGTTCATGGTAAGCCCATGGTTGAAATTTGAAGTAAAATTGAGATCATATGGACCTCCAAATGTCAAAAATACGAAAAAGGTAAAAAGTCAATTTTCCTGGTAGGAAAGGAGACTTGATTTTGCATAAATAATTAAAAATAGTAAACGAATTCCAAAAATTGCCAGATTTTGCATTTCTACATGAATTTTTATGTAGAATATTTTGGTAATAGAAATTGAATTTTTTGGTGATACCAACAGTTGTCGAATCGAACTAATAAGTTTAAATCGGACCAATAACGGACTCCGATTGAGCCAAAAATTTGCGTACTAGCTATTTTTGATGTGATAAGAGTGATGAAATTATTTTTGGAGTGATTTGAAGTGAGGAAGAAAGAGAAATTTGATTGGGCTTTAAAAGGAATAAAATGGGCCTTAAGACAAAAATGGATTAAGCCCATGAATAAAGTCCACTATTGGGCCCATTAATAGGGTATAAATAGGACTAAAAATGTGGAGTTTGCTTCCAGAACTCACCAGCTCCTTCCCTCTCTTTTGGTGGCCGAACCATCTACCTTCCTTCCTTCCCTTTGATTCTTTCTCTTTCACTTCAAATCCTCCATAAACTCCAACATAAAGATTGAAGTTCCATCTCTCTAGGTCACCCTAGTGGTCTCAATCAAGTGATTTGAGCAAAGAAAGGCAAGAATTCAAGTGGAAAAAGAAAAAGAAAATAAAAAAATAAGGTTTGAAGAGCTTTATTGGCTGGCCATGATAGGATCAAATGGAGAGAAAGGAGTTTTCATGGATTAAAGTATGAAAAGGGAGACTTAGGCACCCTTAAGCAAGAGAAAATTGTAAGTGACTATAAAATTCTTTAATTTTCCTTTTATTGTGAATTAATTCCATTTATGTAATTAGGTTAAAAATTGTTAAAGTTGTTAATTGATGAAATTGGTTTAGGGTAAATGAAATGGGACATGTAAGAAGATGAAATGAAAGCTTTAATGGAAGAAATAAGATTTTTAGGTGGATTTTCTATAGGTGGCCGAATTTCTCCTTATAGAAAAATGAATGAATTTTGCATGAAAATAATATATGTTAGCCTAAATTAAATATAGAGATGATAAATGGTGCTCATAAATTTTTAAAGATTGAAGTTCCATCTCTCTAGGTCATCCTAGTGGCCTCAATAAAGTGATTTGAGCAAAGAAAGGCAAGAATTCAAGTGGAAAAAGAAAAAGATGACAAAAAATAAGGTTTGAAGAGCTTTATTGGTCGGCCTTGAAAGGATCAAGTGGAGAGGAAGGAGCTTTCATGGATTAAAGTATGAAAAGGGAGGCTTAGGCACCCTTAAGCAAGAGAAAATTGTAAGTGACTACAAAATCGTTTGATTTTCCTTTTATTGTGAATTAATTCCATTTATGTAATTAGGTTAAAAATTGTTAAAGTTGTTAATTGATGAAATTGGTTTAGGGTAAATGAAATGGGACATGTAAGAAGATGAAAGGAAAGCTTTAATGGAAGAAATAAGATTTTTAGGTAGATTTCCTATAGGTGGCCGAATTTCTCCTTATAGAAAAATGGATGAATTTTGCATGAAAATAATATATGTTAGTCTAAATTAAATATATAGATGATAAATAATGCCCATGAATTTTTATTGAATTAATGAAATTTATTTTAGAATTTTAGAGATTATGTAACAATTATGTTTATAGTAAAAATTGTGAAATAATGTAAAATAATTGATTATTTTAGTAAAAAATAATAATAAATAATGCATAAATAAATTTTATTGGGATTTATTGAAATTTTATTGAAATTTTAATGTTAATATGTATATTGAAATTAATTGAATTATTAGTGAATAATTGCACAAAAATGTTGAAAAAGGTAAATTTATATGAAATTAAATTATAGTCGATGAAAACGAAATAAAAAGTCAACTGATGAATTTTTTGAAATAATTATTAATCTATGAAAGTAATAAGAATAATGAATTATTGGTAAATAATTCATAAAACGAGTGAAAATGATGAAAAATGTAAAATAATCTGTATACGAATTTTCGTAGTATTTATATGCTTTATTAGAATATTTTTGAAATAAAATATTGATTATGTTTAACTAAAATATTGAATTATTAATAAATAATTCAATAAATAAGTACGTGATGATAAATGAACGTGAAGTAAATTATTTCAGTATAAAAAGAAATGAAAAAGTCAGTTTATGCATTTTTGAAAAATCAAGTAATAAATTATATCAATATAATTCATAATTGTTTAAAAAGTTGTAAAATAAATGTTTGACTAATTTATCAAAATAAATTATTCAATAAAAAGTATTAAAAGAGAGAATTATTATAAAATAATTTAGTAATAGGTGGGATATCCGAATGACAAATATTTCGGACAGAAAAAGAAAAAAATCATCAAAAAGTTAATCACTGCACTGTTAAGAGATAATGTACAGAAGATTACATAAAAAGAATTAAAGAAATTATGAATTTTAATGCTATAATTCATAAAGTGTATAAAAGACTGAAAAGCCTCAAGTGTCCAAGTGAATTATTGAAGAATAATTCACAAAAATAACTTAAAAAGACAAAGTGAAAGAAGGAAAAGAAAGGAAAAAGTTACTGAATAGTCAAAAGCAATAAAAGAGTGCGATTGACCAGAAATGTATTGTATCAAGTAATAGAAGAAAGAAACTAAAGATTTTTTAATCGTTTAAAAATTATTTCAAATATAATTGATTGTTTTGCTCTTAGCGATAAGCAGGTAAGGATATTTTTGTTTAAGATATAATTGGTTAGCTATAGGGACATCCTATACCGCGGTGCAAGTTATGACGACTTGCTTTGCTGTGGGTAGGATCTTTGATCTCCATAACTTTAGTGTTTTCAGTGAAAATAAAAGTGAAATATTTTTCAAGAAATGGTCCCTTGGGGATCATTTCTCTCTCAGTGGGACCTTTGGATCCAGTTCCGTGTATCCTTTTTGAGAATCTTGTTATATTGCACTAGAGGCGTATTGTAATGAATAAATCGGTATTGTTTAAATGAATTGAATATAAAAAGTTGTAAACAAAAAATGATTTATTTGGAAGAAAATAAGAAGTGGGAATAAAACTGTAAGGTTTCCCAAAAAGTGTGATTAAAAAGAAAAAGAAAAAGAAATTTTTTATAAGAATAAAATGATAAATGAAGATTACGTTAAGCTTTTATAAAGAAAAAGGATTTAAAATATATTTTTACATGAAAAAGATAAATTAATTAGTTGGTATTTCATGTATCAATTATTATTTTGACAAGTAACAAGTTTGGAAAATAATATTAATTTCCTATTTAAAGTCAAAAAGTGATGACAATGACATTAAGTGAAATCTTATACTTAAGCAATGTATTTCTGAAAGAAAAGTCAAATGAAAAATAAAACAATAAAAAGGCACATAATTGTTCAATTGGGAAAAAGCAAAAAATATAAGTCCTAAACAAGTATTTGAACATAGTTGAATGTATAAAGAAGGAAATAAAGAGTTAAATGTAAAGTGTCCCAAAATAGTGGTATCACTTTGCAATAAAGTTTAAAAGCTTTTAAATAGTAATGTGTCTATTAGTTTAAAGGTTAAGGTAAAATAAAAGAATAAATAGCAAGCATTGTAATTATAGCATGTATTGGATAACTGAACAATAAATCGAGGAATAAAATAGTTTATAAATTTGGTACTATTAAAAACATGAGTATCAATATACATTGTTAAATAAAATGATAATTATATCGCCGTGACTAAAAAGATAAGACAAAAGTTAAGTAAAAGTAAAAGTTATAGTAAAGAATAAATATAAAAGTAAAAGTTAATCTAAAATCGTTTTACTTAGAAAATAGTGTAAAGTAACGTTGAAAGATTGAAAATCAAAGAAAAATAAATTACCAAAATATGAGTTAATAATGAAACTAATGTTGACTGAAGTAAAAGAAAATGTTTAATGAAATAAGAATATGAGTAGTATAGTCTATGTAATTATGCTTTATTTTAGGGACATTTTAGGATTAGTAGTCACCACTGAGCATGTCTAGTGCTCAGCACGTAGTTTTTACTGCGTGCAGGTTATGAAGTGTTATGGGAGCATGGTACACAGTGGAGTCAGATCAGAAAAGAAGAATTAGTGCTAAATCGAGTTGTATTTTGGCATGTATATACTTAGACAATTAAGGTAAAAGATTTAACTGTATTTGGATTGTTATTATGATTATTGATGGGTGAGTGGTTGGTGTAACTTTTTGGCATGAATTTATTTAATGTATGTTTTAATTGTTTATAAGGTTATCGATTGATTAGGAATTTGATGTAAAGGTATTTAAAGTGTATTGAAATTGATCGGTGATGAAAAAAAATTTACTATTTTTGCTATCTTTGCTTTGGAAAGGACTGTTCCGTGAAGGGTGTGACACTCCCATTAATACTCATGTACTCAAGATAAAAGGGTATCTTGATACTCCTGAGAAACTTAAGGTACAAGTACCAAAAGATTTGGCCACTGACTTGATCTTGGGTTCATTAACTGATGATTATGATCCATTTTTCATGAATTATAACATGCATGCAATGAACAAGATAGTCACCGAGCTTCATGGGATGCTTAAGAATGCTGAAGAGAATATTCAAAAGACTAATCCAATACTTATGGTTCAAGGGGGCATTAAGAAGGGACCTACTAAGGGAAAGGCAAAATCCAAGTATGACCTGGCTCGGCCTAAGTCTAGTGGGAGTACACCTCAGGCCCAACCCAAGCCAAAGGAGCAAAAGCTCAAAGAGAGCGAGAGCACATGCTTCCATTGCAACAAGTTAGGGCATTGGAGGAAGAATTGCGCTCTCTTCAAGGAAGAACAAAAGAAGAATGGAGCCAAGGCGTCCAGTAGTGGTATTTTTGTTGTTGAAATTAACCTTTCTATTTCTACCACTTGGGTATTGGATACCGGTTGTGGTTCTCACATTTGTTCAAATGTACAGGGGTTAAGAAATAGGTGGTTACTTGGGAAGAATGAAGTGGACCTCCGTGTGGGGAATGGAACACGAGTTGTTGTCATGGAGATAGGCGACTATTAACTCACTTTACCTTCCGGACTTTGTTTAGATTTAAAAAATTGTTATTATGTGCCTGCTATGAGCAGAAATATTATTTCAGTTTCTTGTTTGGATATGGATGGATTTGATTTTGTTATTAATAATGGCAATATTCATATTCGTCACCAAGGCATTTCATATGGCAATTCCATGTTACAAAATGGCCTTTATATCCTTGATCTACAATCAAAGAGTCCATATACAACATTAATACAAAGAGGATTAAATCAAATGAATTAAACCCTACTTACTTCTAGCATTGTCGTTTAGGACATGTAAATGAAAAACGCATTTCAAGACTCCATAAATCTGGAGTGCTTGGGTCATTCGATTTGGAATCTTATGACACATGTGAGCCATGTTTGCATGGAAAGATGACAAAGAGTCCTTTTAACAAGAAAAGTGAGAGGACTAGTGATTTATTGGGACTAATACACACCGATGTATATGGACTATTAAGTACACAAGCTAGAGATGGTTTTAGCTACTTTGTAATGTTCACATATTACTTCAGTAGATATGGATACGTCTATCTAATGAAGCACAAATTTGAAACTTTTGAGAAATTCAAAGAGTTTAAGAACGAAGTAGAAAATCAACTTGGCAAAAGTATAAAAGCCATTCGATCAGATCGAGGTGGCGAATACTTAAGCCAAGAGTTTGATGGTCATCTGAAGGAGTGTGGAATTATTTCACATCTCACTCCTCCTGGAACACCACAATGGAATGGTGTGTCCAAAAGGAGAAATCGAACTTATTGGATATGGTTCGATCGATGATGAGTTAAGCTAATCTTTCTGTCTCTTTTTGGAGTTATGCATTAGAAACTGCTGCATTTCTACTGAAGCGTACTCCAACTAAAGCAATTGAAAAGACACCATACGAGGTATGGACTAGGAAAGAAACCAATATGTTAATTCTCAGGATTTGGGGCTGTGAAGCACATGTTAAGAAATTAACATCTGAAAAACTAGATTCCAAATCTACTGTTTGCTTATTTGTGAGTTATCCTAAAGAAACAAAGGGATACTACTTTTACTCACAAGCCGAGAACAAAGTGTTTGTTGCTTGCAAGGCTGTTTTCTTGGAAAAGGAATTCCTTCTCAAGAAAGATAGTGGGAGTAAAGTAGAACTTGGAGAAATTCAAGTGCCACAAACTCATGTAGAGGATGAGTTGGTGATGGAGATTTATTTGAACCCTTAGTCTCACTAGACTGCGTATAGAATGAGTAGGGTATCGCTCCACAGGAAACGAGGTAAATTTTGTATTGAAATAACAAGAAGTAGATGGATAGGTAACAAATAAAATAAGAATCATTCATTTAATTTAATGACTAAACTGCTTTAAATATATTAAGTCAATTTTGGATGATAGATGACTTAAAGGATATTTTGAACATATATTATAACTAAGAGAAACAATTTCATTTAAGAACCATTTTAGACAATTGTATGAATGACATGATTGGAGAATTTAGCCAAGTTTCTTTAAAGCAATTCTCATTGTCATTAAAGGTGTTTTTATTTAGAGTTTATAAGCATTCGCATGACATTATAGAGATAAACAAAAATTATGAAGTTTTATGCCAATTCTTTAACCTCTTAAAGTGAATTCCTTATCTCTAAGTGAATTCAATGCTTCAAGTAAATTCATTTGTTTTTCCATCAAAGAATTCCAATTCTCATTGTAAATAAATTGACTAACATGCTAATTATGGTGATCAAGCATAATAAGCAAATTAATGCACCCAAATAAATTTAAATCATGCTTCATACATAAAGATAATAAACATTCATAAAGATAAATACCATATCTAAAACAAATTGTACTACATAATTATAATGTACAAAAGAACTTAGCCAAAAACACATTTGTAATAAAAATGAATAAGAGAAAAGAAACATCATCACTCCCCAGGGTTTACTTTCTAATTAGACCTTCTGATATATCTCTTATTTCTTTGGCTTTGCTCTTTTGTCATCATTTACAAACTAAGTAAAAAGTGTTGTCCAAAAAATAACTAAATGTTCTAAGAAAAACTAATAAATTTTCTTCGATCCCCTCTTCAGAGCTTTACTCCTATATTTATAGAGATTAACTCTACAAACATATCCCTTTAAAATGGTTGTCAATATGAGAAGTTTTCCTAAAAATTCTTGATGGTTGGTTGAGAAATCGTGTGCAGAAAAGTGGCATCGCTTAAAAACAAGTGCAATGTTCGACTCGTGAATGCCTTCATGTCTCGTGCAATTCTATCCGAGTCATGAATTTCTTCACGACTCGTAAGCCTCATCCGATTCCTTCACATTTGCACCCAACTTGACCTACAACACAAATAAACACATAAACTAAACAAAAACACATAAAATACAAATATTATTACTTACTTAGCTACTTAAATAAAATAAAATACTCACTAAATAATAGAAATTTTACATGTTATCAAATTCTCCCACACTTAAACCTTGCTTGTCCTCAAGCAAAAGAAGAATGAGAAAATTTAATTCCAAGTTAAACTAAATAAGTTATACTATAAAGCATTGCTCAATATGCACTTTGTATAGGATTGAAATGAAATAAAAAACCTTAAATACTCAAAATATCAGTAAATCAAATCTTAAAACATGTATTCTAAGTTACCAAGTCACCTAAGTTTACTAAACCCAACATCAAGAATATAGAGTCTCAAAACTAACCATGCTCAAGAGAGAACATTGATCATAAAACTTAAATTTCTAAGATTATAGTTGTCTTTTAGGACAATTTGCAATCACTCATACCCTTAAACCAATCTAATGGCATTTTTAGACTGCATTTGTTTTTCTTTTTATAAAGAACATGGGTATACTTTTAGACTTTATCCCATGAAATTAAAATAGCAAGAAAATGTTGTATTGGGTGCATTTTACGCTCCATCCTATACTTTATTAAATTTTTTAGATATGCATCTTGCTTTTATTTTATTTTATTTCATTTCATCATTTGTTTTCTTTTGCTAGTCCTCATCCATTATTGAAATGCTAAAGGTAAGTATTATGGTTATAGTTTCCATGAGGCAACAAAAATCCTAAAATCTTAAACTAAATGATCAAATTCTAATCTTAAAGCATAGTTAGTAAAGAGACTAAATAACCTAAAATGTTGAAAGAAGTAAAAATATATAACTTGAAAACACAAAATACATGCCAAAAGCCTTGAAAAACTAATAAAATGAGCATAAAAGGCAAATGACTTAACATAACAACCTATATTATATGCAAAGTGAACAATGCTTATAATAAAGCCTACTGAGAAGTTTAGTCTAAATGAAAAAAAAAGATACACAAACAACCAAACATAACAATGTGAAACAAAACATGCAACACACAACATACGCTCCCCCACACTTAGAACAAACATTATCCTCAATATGAAGAAACAAAACAAAAATAAAAGGAAAAAGAAACAAACTAAAGAACAGCAGAAAGAAAACTCCCCTAAAGGTCATGGTGAAGGCGGAAGAGAGGACACCACATAACCCGTTTATGCAATTAAGATATTCACATTGTGCTCAAGTCGGCATTGACAGCAAACCAAATGTGAAGTAACTTGCTCCAAAGATTGTTGTTGATACTGAATGGTGGACTGATGTTGCATCAATTGGGTGAACATGGAATGAGTGGTAGGTGAAGAAGATCCAATAATAGGTGAGACAGCAACCTCATCAATAGGGACATCAGCCATGATATCATCACTATGCCCCTGCTCCTCTTGCATTGGCTCATCTGAAGTGCTCTCCACAGCAGCTTCTTGTGGAGTAGAAGTTCCTACAAGATCCTTCCAACAAGATCATGAAAGAGGTGGTGTGAATTGAAAAGAATTATTAACAACTTCACCCCGAACAAAGAGATGTTTGGAAAAATATAAATATGGAAGGATACGATCATAAGTACATAAATCAATATCAAGACTTCTAATAATAGCAGATATGAAATGTCCATGTGTGAGAGGAGACTCCGAACGACCAACACATTGCAATAATTGATTAAAAATCCAATAAGACCAACAAACTGATTTGCGATTATGCACACACCACATCAAAAATAACTCGTGATGAGACACTCTATTAAATTCAGGCTTGTTAAAGACAACATAAGCTAAGATCTTATGCAAAATCCAATATTTCAAATCGGTGATGAACATTGACTTAGCCTCTCTAGCCCTAAATGGTGTGGTCAATCCGGTCAAAAAATTCCAAAAGGCATTAGGTCTATAAACCTTAGGAGGATCACATAATCCTGATGGTTTAAAGCCAAAAATGCGATGCATCATAAAATAAGTAAGTGTATGATTAATACCATTTAAACGAAAGTCCAACAGCCTAGAATTTTCTGCATTCTCTTTCAAATTTGTATAAAATTCTAAGACTAAATCAATATAAAAATGTTCATGCATATTAACAAAAATGCAGCAACCTACATAGAGATAACATGTCATTTACAGCATCAAGCATGCCCACTTGTTCAAGGAGAGAGTCTGAAAAATACTTACATTGGGAGATTGCCCTATCCTTGAGAGCAAGGAAGTAATTACCTTCAAGCACAGAGGAAAATGGAAAATGGAGCACCAAATTGGGTTGAGAGACTTTCAGGTTGTGCTTCATCTACCCCTTGTTATCCTCTTAAAGATGACACATTCTTTGTTCTCACCATGATGGAAAAAGAAAAAGACAGAGGAAGAAGAAATGCAAGATCGTAGAGGTAAAAGATGAAGAAGATGAAGAAGAAACAGACACACATATGAGTAGCAGAGAAGAAGAGAAAGTAAAAGAAAAGAAATGAAAGATAAATACAAAGGTAAACAAGTGCACGAGTGAAGAAAGAAAAGAACTGTGAGTAAGAAAGAAAATAGTAACTGCAATATTTATAGAGAAAGTGAGGGAGAATAGTGAAACGATAGTGAAAAGGCACGTTGTTTCACAAACCTAATTTCAATTGTAACTGTTCCACCCTTAATTTAAACTAATTAATTGTAGTTAATAAAAGTAAAACATAATGGATTAATAATTAAAATGAATAAGAATTAAAAGAAAGAGAGAAAAACAAATTAAGAAAGAAAACAAGCTAAAAATCATGACTCGATAAAATTTTGAAATAGTAGATCATGAGTTGGACAAAACTTCACGACTCGTGAAGAAGTTATTATTCGGCACATGTGAAAATGTTCATGAGTCAGACATAAGTTCATGAGTCGTGAAAAATTAGATTATGGCACAGCTTCACGAGTCGAACAACCTTTCACGACTCATGAAGCTTTTCTTTCTGTGTTACTCGTGAATCCCCTCACGAGTCAAACGTGTACTGCAAGAGACGAACAAAGCCTCACGAATCGGTAAGCTTCTACTTCTAGAGCACTCGTGAATATCTTCACGAGTCAAATTTTACTCGTGAATGCTTCCTTATGCTGTAAACTTTTCTGCAAAAATTACTAATCTTGATCCAAATCTCAGGAAGACAAAAGAAATATAAGATAATAAAAATGAAAACTATAAAATACCTATAACATAATCAAAAATAAACCATAAAACAAATAAAACCTAAACTAATATAACTAATCATAAACAAAAATATTATTGTGCAGGAGATAAATTTAATAAAGAAACTATTTGGGTAGGAACTAATGCATCACCAATAAAATAAGACTTCAATCTATGTCCATTAACCTTAAAGACCTCCCCTTTATCATTAGCAATATCAATAGCCCCATAAGAAAAAACTTTAACTATCTTGAAAGGACCCGACCATCTCAATTTTAATTTACTAGGAAATAGCTTCAATCTTGAATTGTACAACAAAACTAAGTCATCAACTTTAAAGTCTTTCTTTAATACATGCTTATCATGCCATGATTTAGTTCTCTTTTTATATAGCTTACCATTTTCATATGCATTCATATGAAGCTCCTCAAGTTCTTATAATTGAAGCAATCTCCTCCTATCAACTTGTTGTATATCAAAGTTCAATACCCTAGTTACCCAATAGGCTTTATGTTCTATTTCAACAGGCAAATGGCAAGATTTACCATAAACCAATTGATAAGGAGTAAGGCCTATAGGAGTTTTAAAAGCTGTTTTATATGCCTAAAAAACATCATCTAGCTTAAGTGCCCAATTCTTTCTTGATCTAGAGACCGTTTTCTCCAATATCTACTTAAGCTCTCTATTGCTAATTACAACTTGCCCACTAGTTTGAGGGTGATAAGGTGTAGCAATTTTATGGGTTACATTATACTTCTTCAATAATTGCTCTATAACCTTGTTACAAAAATGAGATCCACCATTACTAATAATTGCCCTAGGTGTTCCAAATCTAGGAAATATAATTTTCTTAAGCATCTTCTTAACCACCTTAGCATCATTAGTAATGGTTGGAATTGCTTTCACCCATTTTGATACATAATCAACCATAACCAAAATATATTTATTACCTAAAGA